>VZRN01000963.1:0-16837 GCA_013397935.1 Dasyornis broadbenti
CTCGGAGCCATTCTGCAACACAGGACCACTCTGTCCTTGGGGCCAGGGCAGGCAGCCCCACCACAGCACAGGATGGGGCTGAATTTACCTCACAGTGACCTGACTTCAAACCCTGGAGTGGGGCTGTGGCTGCGCCAGAGCCAGGGACACCCTGCAAAGGGCTAGATGTGTTTATTAAATTCACTTTTCCATAAGGGCTGCAGAGTTGGTGTGTGTGAGAGATGTTCCAGCACCTCTGGCTCCAATGAAGCCATTCCGGGGCAAGGGGCCACACGGGGCTGTGGTTGGGGTTTGTGTGAACGTGGTGGTAATTCAGGGATGCTTTGGCTGAGCAGCAGTGGCTCAGAGCTGAGGCTGGTTCTCCAGGGGGATGCAGAGGAAATTGCGGGGTGGGGGGGGACAGACACAGCTGGACCAGAGGGACCCCCAACTGACCCCAGGGGTATCCCATACCATGTGGCATCATGGCCAGTGTGGAAAGTGGAGAAGAAGGAATGGGGGAGGATGCTCAGAGCAATTGTGGTTTTGTCCCTAAGTTACCATTACCACGATAGGACCTTGCTGTCCTGGGGAGACTGAACACCTGCCCTGGGGATGCTGAGCATGGAATGAATTCTTGGTTTTGCTTTCTTCTGTTGCAGCTTTTGTTTCCCGCACTCAACTGTTGTCTCGTATCACAAGTTTACCAGCATTCACCCTGTGGTTGCTTCCACAGTCATGCTGAGGAGTTTGGGGGAGCAGATGGAGAGAGCAAGCGGCAATTGATTGTGAGCAATCAGGACATGGATTTGAAGTGCCAGTTTTTTTGGCCAATCCGGATGCTGATTGGAGCTGCTGGACTTGATTGGCCCATAAAGCTGCAGCCTCAGCTCAGTTCCTAATTGCCTGAGACTCCCCAGAGCCATGCCCTGAGATTTTGGCTTTCCAGAACCCTTCCATCGCCTCCCCCCAGGGACCCCAGCAAATATAATCAGAGGTGAGAGTTGTACAGCGACTTTATTCACAACATCTAGAAAATTTTTTTAAAATAAAAATACATTTTTAAAACGGCAACCAAGGGGAGGGGAGGTGCTGCGGGCCCTGCACAGCTGCCAGGAGCAGGGGCTCATCACATGGCGTTGTTGATGGTGGAGTTGAGGACACGGGAGGTGCTTTCAAAGCTGGAAGCCTTTGAAAGTTCGCGCTGTGGGAACAAGAGTGGGAGAGGGGGTTGAGGGAAGGGAGGGGACAGCAGGGCGTAGGGGTTCCTGCCTCACAATTCAGTGGGGAAACAGAGAGGGAAGGCAAGCCGGGCTGCCAAAAGGAGATGGAATACAAATGAATATGAGAACTACATAACTTGTAGCCAATGAACATTAATGCCTTTGTTTGCTAAAATGTATAAAGAGTAAAAAATCTTTGGTAATGTCACACAAGGGTGAAGCTCAGGCTCAGCCTAGCCTGATGGGAGGACAGAGGCTGCGCAGCCTGGGGCCCCCCAGCCTGAGAGAGGAAAACCCCATCCACTGGCAGAGAGCTGGGGCAGTCCCCCTCCAGCCTCTGCTCACTACATCAGCCCAGAGACCAGTGGAGAAGGTGGGACTGAAGAAGGGTCCGCTCTTGGCTTCAGCTCAGGGGCTCTGCACAGGTGTGTCCCTGACTCCAGCTTGTCCCCTGTGCTGATGGTCTGTCCCCGCTGGCTGCTGAGGGCCCCCCACCACCGACTCTCAGTTTGAAGTTCTTCCTGGGGAGTCACAGGCAGGGGCAGGAGCAGCTGCCCGGTGAGAGGACATGGCAGGGCTGTGTGGGGACACCAGGGGGGGACACAGCCCCACGGGGTGCTTGGATAGGAGGAAGCAAAGGTCCTGTGCTGCGCAGTGAGGGGGGGTGGGGTTAGAAGAGGTGAATTACCGCAAACTCAGAATAGGTGCTTGCAACAGAACTAACGCTGTAGTTACGCTGGGCAGGGGCTGTGGGGGTGCACCCACCGCTCAGGGTGGTTCCATCCAGCTGAGACATGTTTTCCTTGTTCTGCTCCCTCAGCCTCGGTCGGGCGGGCTTCGCTGCTGCACGGCTGGGGGTCCGGGTGCGGCCAAACTGTGGGAGCAATTGAGCAGAGGCTGGAGAGCTAAAGCAGCTTCACCACCGGTCGCTCTGCAGAGCCAGAGCAGTGTCAGGCTGCAGGAGCTCTCTAGAGTCTGGGGTCCAGTTCTGGTCCCTGGAACATCTGACATAGAATCACAGAATCCTGGAATGGTTTGGGTGGGAAGAGACTTTTAAGCCCATCTTGTTCCACACCCCTGCCATGGGCAGGGATGCCACACACTAAACCAGGGTCCTCAGGCTCTGTCCAGCAGAACACATACATTTTGAAGGTCCCCCAAGCTGCAGGCTCAGCACTAAGGAACAGAAGTACACTAGAAATCTGAGCTGGAGGAAGATTTTCTGCCACCCTCCTCCTCCTTCAGGTCCCAGAAACACCCCAGCAGGATGCCAGTAGCCCCAGAGAGCAGACTGTGGACAATGAGGGGTTTCTGCCTCCCTGGACCTCAGCAGGGGAGGTGGCGAACAATGAGGTGACACCAAGAAAAGCTGTACCATCTCAGCTCACCCATCCCTTCCAGCCCAGCTCTGGGCAGGGACTTCCCCAAAACCCCTCACCTTCTTCCCAGTGGGTGGCAGCCGAGATGTGGGTGAGTGGGAGATGGTTCCCCCAAAGGCTGAGCGAATGGTGCTGTTGGGGGTGGCACTGGCGATGGAGGTGCCGTGGAGCTGAGGAGAAAGCAGAGCATATGTCACACAAGACATCTTCCCATGGGGCTGCAGCACCCTCAGCTCCCACAGGGCCAAGGCCACACCCAAGGCCGTGCTCCAGCCCAGGGAGAGCTCAGCTCCAGGCAGAACCCCAGCCCATCATAGTGCTCTGCAGGAACATTTTACCTTGCTTACTTTGGCAGGTGTGTGGGGGCTGAATATGCGTCGCTTAATGGGCGTCCGTGGGGTGCTGCCGTACAGCATCTCTGTCTCTGTTTGCTGGCTCTTCTTCAGGTGCTGTGGGAGACACCTGCACTTACATCTAAGCACCACTGGGCTGGTGCACCTGTGTGATGCTGCCAGTGGGCACTGCCCTGCTGACAGCCTGGCACAACCACACAGCAGGAATTCCATTAGAGATTTACAGGTATCCAGAACCAAGTGTCACCACTGGCACAGCTGGGGCCAGAAAGGGGCTCAGCACACATGGACATGACAGCAATGGGCACCAGCCCCACTGCCTGCCACTTCCAGGCTGGGAATGAACAGGCAGAGCCCAGGGCAGTGGCTGGGGCTCAGCAGTGACACCCCTAAACTGGCATTCTTAGGCAGGAGCCAGGGATGCTCCCAGGCAGGAACCAGCATGCTCAGCTCTGTACTCACCCGCTCCTGCTTCTCCTTCTCCTTCTCCAGACGGTACAGCTGCCACTGCTCCGACACGTACTCCATGAACTGCTGCCCCTTCACCAGGAAAGGTCCCTCAGACTCCTGCTCCCAGGTCTGAACCTTTCTCTCCAGCTCTTGCTGCAGCTGATCAGGACATGAGGACAGTATAGGAGGTGCCCTGAATGCAGGTGTCTCCACACCCAAAGATCCCATTTCCTCTGTCACTGGGACCACAAGTCCTTCCCCAGGGCTGGACCTACCCTGGACAGTGTCTTCTGTAGTTTAGCTCGCTGCTTCTCCTCCTTCAGAAGGTTTCCTCCACGATTGGTAAAGCGACTGGGGTCAGTTGCTTTACTCTGATAGAGAAGGGGGGGTCAGGAGAAACACAAATACACCACCCACTCCCCTCAACCTCATGTGGTGAAGGCCCCAGAGGAGGCAGCCCTTCACAAACACCCCAGGACTCGAGACACAGCACCCCATCCCTGCACTGGCCCACTGTGACTTCCCAGTGCCTCCCTGCTCCTTCCCAGAGCACTCTGCCCATGGGTGCAGAGGTACGCACTGACCCATAAGCCAACATGCTCCTGCCTGGACAATACCTCCAGCTCCAGGAACAGTTTCCAGTTCTCCTCCCACTTCTGAACAGCCTCAAATAGATCTTTGTGTTTCTCATAGTACATCTTCATCTTGCCCACCTCAGCATCGTGCAGCTCAAGCAGAGTCTCTGTGTAATCCTCTGGAAGAGCACAATAGCCAGGTCAGGGGGCTGCTGGACCCCCTGGGATCCCTCCCCAAAACTGTCTGGCCAGCCAGCACCCACCGTTGTAGAAAGGGCTGAAGCCTTTCCTCTGCTCCTGGCTGTAGAAGCATTTGTCCCAGTAGTCAGCCAGCTCTGCCCGGGTTGCATGGATCACAGATTTCATGTTCTGCAGCTTCATCTTCTCCAGACGGTCCACTTCCAGCTGCAACTGCCCCCAGGACCAGAGCACAGGTCAGGGAGAAAAATGGGGAGAAAAGAATTCATCTTCTGCATGAGCCACTTTCTAGAACAGAGCAGCTGCCAGCACCGACCTCCAGCTCCTCCCTCCATGAAGGCAGAATTTGGCCTGCTCCCCTCACCCTGGACTGAGCAAACAGGAGCATGAGATCCCCAGGAACTGCTGTCCCCCGCCCTCCCACCATGAGTGCAGCAAGGCTCTTACAGCTCTCCTAGTTTCGGCTCTGGACCCAGTCAGGTGCACAGCTGAGGACTCTCTCTCCTCCTCTGGGATCTGCAGCCTTTCCCACAGCACGATGATCCTGGCCCGCAGCTCTGCGCACACAGCCTCATTCAGGGCCCGCCGAGATTCCAGCTGGAGGGAGGGGGAGCAGGGGGTGAGCACAGCCTTTGGATCTACTGCACCCTCAAAGTCACACACTTGGCACACGAGATCACCTCAACCCCCCTGGAAAGGGTGTTTTAACACAGTCTTGCCCAAAACGTAGTGGTTGCTCTTACATCATCATGGCAGCTGCTGCCAGGACACACAACAGCCCCCAATACTGCCTCAGAGCCTGACATACCAGCTGCAGCAGGTCCTGGAGGGCCATGATGTTGTCCTCGGACAAGCTGAACACCTCCTCATCCTCACACACCACGTCCCTCTCAAAGCTAGTGTCCGGGGTATGATCCAGCTCCTCCATGAGCAGAATGATCTGACGCTTCTTGGTGACAAATACTTCCTGCCTTTGCTCCTGGGGGTGAGGGCAGTGTCAGGAACCAGGGGTCCCTCATGGGCCCCTCAGCGACCCCCTCACCCTCCGTGCTCACCTTCAGGGTATTGAGGGAGGCCACATGGCGCCGGTAGCAGTCCAGGTCCTCCAGGCTGGGCACCCTCCCGCTGTCAATGCTGAACAGAGATGTGCTCAGGACACCACACAGGTCTCGGTCCTGTTCCTGCAGGGCCTTCAGTTCCTGCTTCCGGTCCCGCTTTTGCTTCTGCAGCACCTCCACACGTGCGCGCAGGTTCTTCTCCATCTGCAGGATGGTACTTTCCTCCTCTGTCTGCAAGAGGCCAAAAACACGCTTGGTTCCACACCTCTCTCACACCTGGCTCATACTTTAGGCTTCTTGAACAAAGACCAGGGCCACAAGGCCTGGCTCTGAGCAGGATGTTCCCCAGGAAGGTGCAAGAACACCAGCAACACACAAAACAAGGTGCTGGAGTGGTGCTTGAGAATTTTCTACTCTTCATGCATCTGTAACTTGGTGTAGTTCTATGCTTCTTATAAAATGCTAAACAACTCTGTTCCCAACAGCTTTAGCCAAAACAATGGAAATCCAAGGACACTTTGTTGCCTTGGGGCCCAAAAATATGTAAACAAGAGCGAGTTGGAGAGGGAGCGGGCCCGGGCTGGTTAACATCATTGCCTCAGGGTACAATTGAAGAACTGGGGCCAATACGCTAATATGACAGAAGTTATAAAAGGTGAAGAGCTTGTAACTGGGTGTGCATTTTCGGGGGTAGCCCCATGGTGGGGCCTTGCTTGCCCTGAATGTACCTGAAGACCGTGAATAAATTTGTCTGTGTTTTATTCTCCTAACTTGTCTTGGCCTCTGTTACAAGTTACCCTGTTTTAGGCAAGAGGAGAACACCACAGAACCACCCACCAATGCCTGGCCTGTGAGGTGCCACAAAGCTCTTGGCCCTACCAAGCACTCAGAAAAGCAGTTTTGAATAGATATTTGCCTTGTGAGCTCTGGCCTCTTGAGACACCCAGGCAGAGGCCAGGCAGCAGTACTGCTGCCAGTAGGATCCCAGATCTCACCTCAAAGGGGCCCAGCTGGAGCTCCCTGCACAGGGTGTCCAGCTCCTTCCGACACACAGTGATGTTCTTCAGGAGACGCTCCTTCAGGTTTTCCTCTTCTGCCACCATCATGTCCAGGAGATTCTGCAGCACAGTTGCAGTTGAAGGCAAGGTGTGGGAATGGAGAATGGGTAGGGGACATGCAGGGAGAACAGGCAGGGCAGCGGGACCACCACTAGAGACGCACTGCTGGGCCCGAGTGAGGTGTGGGCAGTGTGGAGAGCCCAGTGGGATGGGGCTGCACAGGGCGAAGGCAGAGGCGCGGTAACAGTCGGGCAGGGACCCCCGAGTGCTCCCAGCAGACCCGGCCGACCCCGTCCCAGGGTCCCGAGAGAGCAGCCCTGGGTGAGCGCACTCCGAGCTGCTCGGGTCCCGGGCCGAGGGGCTCCCGCTGCAGCTGTTGCAGGTACGCGGCTCAACAGAACATCCGGTGACCCCGCCACCCCGGGGATTCCCACCGCGCCCCTCACCTTGATGTGCTTCTTGACGACGTCAGTGCGTTCCAGGCGCTGCTCCTCGGGAATACCGATCTCCTCCCAGATGTCCCGCAACGCCGCCATGGCCCGGTTCAGGCAGGACACGACCTCGGCTGCCAGCACTTCGCTGAGGGCACCGCGGGCCGTCAGCGTCCAAGGACAGGCTCGGGGCCCCAGTGCCCACCCCAGCTGCCGCCGCCGCAGCCTGTCCCGGCGAATCCTCCTGCCCCGGTTCCCGGCGCTTTCGTCCAACCGTGTCCCCCCAACCCGATTCCCGATTTCCCCCCGTGCCCCGTTCCTGCACCTTCTCCTCATCGCTCCGCGCTGAGCTGCCATCGCTCCACCGATTCGAACTAAATTCCCGGCCGCGCTGATTGGCTGTCGCGTCATCGCGGCCCCGCCCACAACCGCCACTAGGGCCGCGCCCCACGCCGCCCCTCAGCCAATGGTAGTGGAGAGCCCTCGGCGCTTCCAACCAATCGGGAGCGAGACCGCCGCTGTCCTGCCGCGTCTAACAGCGCCACCGCGCGCTCGCGATTTGACAGCGGCCCCGTGACCTCGCACGGGAGCCCGCGCACTCCGGCCCGGGCGGTGCCTGCGGGTCCCCGCGCATGCGCCAGGGGTTTCAGCGGCGTCCCTAGTCGCCGTGCCGCATCGCGCCCGGCCTCAAAGCCGGTCCAGTTTCCCCCGGGCAGCGCTCCCGCCAGCATCCCTCCTCATACACACAGCCCCAGGCGGGGTCGTTATCAGCAGAAATGTTTACTGGCAGGGTTCCCTCCGCCCCCTCCGGGGCTCAGGCCTTGGCCTCAATCATGGCCTCCATCATGCGGGCGCTGTTGGTGATAGCCGTGGTCAGGAAGATGAACTTGCACCCTGAAGGAAAAGCCCGTCGGTGCCCCAGCAGTGCTATGGGGGAGCAGTGACACTCCCAGCCCTGTCCCCACCCATTTTCCAGGAGAGCCGAGTACCTCACCACCCTCTTCCCCACAGGCTTCAGCCAGTGCTGGCTCCAGAGCACAGACCCTGCTTGGTTGCATGCTGCAATGGCAGGATCCCCAGGCTCCTGCCTGCTCCCTGCCCTTCTCAGGCCACTCCTACCTCTCTCCTTCCCCAGGAAGCGGAGGGCCGCAATTTCAGAGAAGGTGCAGCCCCCCAGGAAGACGGCGAGGACAACACGTTGGGACTCCCAGGCAGGGTTGTCCTGCACAGCACTGTCTGCATAGGGAAGAGTGCTATAGGACGTGCCAGCCGCCAGACCCGTCACCCCCAGCTCACCCCTACCACTACCTGAGACAGAGAATTCGTTGCCATTGAGCAGCCGCACGACCTCCTCCAAGCCCTGCCAGCCCCGGCGCTCCAGCACCTGAGGGACAGGTGGCATGTCAGGCTGGGTGCGAGGCACTGCTCAGGAGGCCCGGAGCAGCAGGTGAACACCATCAGCCCTGGCCCTGGGCAGACAGACCGCTGCTGCACTCCCCAAAAGGAGCTGGGAGCTTGAGGGAATGTGCCCGGTTCTCTCCAGAGTCAGATGAGCTCACCTGCTCAATGATCTTGCAGCTCAGGGGCACATAGGCGCCACTGAAAACATATGCCATGTCCCGAGGCATTTTGAGGTCGTACTCGCCATCCAGCCGAGGGATCTGCAGGGACGGGTGACACCAGGGGTACTGGACCAGGTTGTTTGGGGCCTCACCCCCTCGCCGCAGAGGTGCAGGGGGGAGGAGGGGCAGATGCTTGGAGCACGGCTCTGTCCTGACCTCCTGCACAACCACGCCAGAGCCAGGGCCAGCATTGCATGGCCTGAATGGGCTGTGCAGCAGAGGCCAGGGACAGAAATGCCACCTCGCCAGCACCCTATGACCTCTCATTACCTCAGGATGGAGGACACAGGGCTGCCTGCCCATTGCCACTGCTGTGTTTAAAGGAGGCAAGGAAAGCCCCAGCCCTGCACCACACTCGCAGGGCTCAGGGTCAGGGCAGAGTGGGAAGCTGGCAGTGGCCCCGAGCCCTGGGGAGAAGCCCCCAGGCTGCCTGGAGCAGCTGCAGCAGCTCCGGACCTGAGCTGTCCTGTGTGTCCCTGAGGTGCCGAGCCTGCAGCCCGGGCACAGGCACAGGCTAAGCAGAGCTCTCTGCTCTGTGGGCACTGTGGCCAGCCAGCACTCTTTGTGGACGTACCAACCCCAGCTTCTTGCTTATGGCTCGGAAATTACTCTTCCTGGCCAAAGAATTAAATGCATCTGTGATCTTTCCTGGAAAACATGACAAGGAGAAACATCTTAAGAGGCTCTGTCTGGATTGCAAACCCAGGATGGCAGAGCTGTATGCTCTGGAGAATGGCTGTGGTGCTGCCAGCCCTGCTGCCCCCACAGCAGAGCCCCCTGCCCTGCCTGCAGCACTATCGCTGGAGACACGCTTGGTGCCTGCAGCCCACACGTTTACCATGTGCTTGCAGCCAGATCTGAGGCAGCAGCTCCCCTTCCCAGGTTCCCAGGGACATGGGGCTGTGGACTGGCTCACCTGCAGCACGGTCTGTCACCAGCTTGCTGACTTTGCTCTCCATGGCCGTCAGGGTCTCCCCGGCTGACTGCTCTGTCAGCAGCCCAATGCGCTTCAGGTTATGGAAGGTCAGCAAGTGCTCGGGCCCGTAGCTCTGGGAATGGGGCAGCCGGATCAGTGTGAAGCCCCATCTGTGAGCACGGGAAGCAGACAGGGTGTCCCCTCTGCGGGGAGGCACAGGTTGCTCAGAGCCCCGCGACAGGCACAGGTCAGGGGCAGGCAGAGCCTAGGGCTCACGGGGAGCCTGTGGAGGCAGAGTCTGTCCTGTAGAGACAGCCGGGGTATGCTGGGGCTCATGAAGAGCCTGTGGAGGCAGGGCCCATCCCCAGGAGTGCTGCTGCCCAGCGCCTCATGGCCAGAACCGCAGGGAGGGGAAACCCCATCTGACACAGCTCTTGCTTTGCAGTGACTCCCTCGATCCCTCACCTGCAGGTACTGGGTTTTCAGGGAGCGATAGTCCTTGGGGATGAGACCTGTGGGGAACACCAGGTGAGCCTTCTGCCAGGGCTGGGGCTCAGAGCCACGACTCTGGCCCAGCACAGCTGGGCACTCACCATTTTCTGTGATAGACAGGAGACACATAAGGCGCAGGCTCTCAATGGGGGACACCTGTGGGGAGCTGGTGGTGAGCTGGGGCAGAATGGGGCAGCTGGAGCAGGCATCCCCATGGTCTCACCTGCCGGTCAATGTGCTCTTCAATGAAGCTGGTGCTCTCACGGATGTCAAAGCCCTCCAACAGTGCTGTGGCAGGGGTACAGGCAGTGTCACCCCAGAGCTCTTGCCAGCCCACTGAGCTGGGGTGTGAGCTCTGAGCTCAGCTGCCCTCCAAAAGCCCCAGGGAATGGGGCCTTCACCCTTCCACACAGAGGGTGCAGCCTGACCATACTAGGATCTTGAGACACTCCCAAAAAAAATGGACTGGGAGGATGATGGCCACACAGAGAACACCCAGGTGTGAGGCCATGGGTCTAACTGGGATGGGTGTGGGCAGATAGGGGCACAGAGCAGCACTCACAGTGTTCAGCCTTGATGGCCTCTTGGAAATCCTGCTTGGTTTTCTTCTTCATGATAGTCTCACAGGCACCAATATCTACACAACCAAGAGACACAGCGGCTTTGGAGGGGAAAGGGCTCTGCAGGCACTGGCACACACCAACAGGTCCTGCCCTGCCCCTCCTGGGCACATCCAGGGCACCCCCGACCCCCTGCTTTCCCTGGAGCTCCAGCACTTGCAGTACAGCTGAGGGCCCCTCCCTGCCCTCAGGTTCCTACGCAGACTCAGCAGGCGATGCTCCTGCTTCAGTCCCTTCAGCTCCTGGGACACAAAGTCTTTCATTTGCTTGATGTCCATGCCCCGGCGCCGCTGTGGGAGGGAGAGCATGGGAATGGTGGCCTGGCTGCAGAGGGACAGTGCCGCAGGCATCCCGCACGCCAGGGTGACACTCACATCATACTGTGCCTGCAGGTTCCGCGACTTCTGGCTCAGGAAGCCAAACACGCTGGAGAAGTGCTCATTCCGAATCTGGCTGAACACCTGTGGAAGCACTGCAGCTGTCAAGGCCCAGCCAGCTGCAGCCCTGAAGACACAGACCCCAGGGCCAATGCTCCCCAGCAACCTGCACAGCACACTGGCCACATGGCACCCTGTGCCCCAAAACACTGGCTGGTGGCATCACAGCCTGGGTTGGTGCATGCCTCTGACCCAGGCCACACCACAATCTGAGAAATGCTCTTTATAGATCAGCCTTGACGAACAGCACCTGAACTGAGCTCCTCTCCAGCTTAGCAGAAACCCTCTCTGCTCCCAGAACTAGTACTGTCTAATGAGCTCCTGTTTTTTAATGAACAGCCTGGGAAACTTACTTTTGTAACCTGAGTAATATTTTCATTATCAAATTTCATAGTTAGTTATCAACCTGAATTGTGGCCAGGATGGAAAATTACTGTGAACTTTGTGACTCAACAGGAGGGTCTTCCATATTCCTTTCTATCCTTACCCTTTCCTGTCCTTTTCATTCCCCCCTTATTCCCTACCTCCACCTCCACGTAGATATTTTTGGGTCGATTTTGGTTTGAACTGATTTATTTAGAATTTTTGTTTGCTTTTTGTCTGTGTGCTTTAACTGTTTAAAACTTTGCCAACAAATTTTGTCATGCTGCAGCTCTTATATTAAACTTGGTTTTGCCTATACCTTTTCCAATATGCTTAAGGTCGCTTTCCTTAAGCAACCTTAAAACACTCATTTGTGACACAGCCTTGCATGCAGGGACTCTGACAGGTTCAGAAGCGGAGCTGCAGCTGCAGACCAGGTTTCTCTGGTCTCTGTGCCCGAACCCATTCTCTGGGGACCCAGCAGCTCCCAGCCACTCCTGCTCAGGCTTAGGGGAGGGAATGGTCCACTCTGCCTCCTCCCATCAAGGGGACTCCCCTGAGGCTTGTGGAGACTCACTTTGTCCTGGGAATTGAGCAGCACCTTAATACTCTTGTCAGAAGAGGTGACATCCGGCCCAAAATCCACGCTGCCTGCAGGGGAAAGTGAAGAGCTGCTTTGGCCCAGACGCAGCAACATTCCCACATGCACAAGCCTTGCTATAAGAGGCAGTAGAGACAGGGGAAGCCAGCCCAGTCACTTGGTCAGAGTGAGGGCTGTCCCTGTGGATGACCTCCAGCAGCACCCCACACTGGGACTGTCCCTGTGGCGATGCCAGGCACAAACCCTGCAGATGCTGGCCAGCTGTATGCAGAGCCCCGTGCTGCCCTGTTGCCGTCCCCAGTCACCTACCACACTTGATGCGGAAGGTATCGTCCACGAGCCCCTCGTAGACCACTTGGGAGCACAGTGCTGTCACGTAGTCCGTGTCTGCAAGGAGAGCCAGAGCCAGGCTGCCCTCCTGCTCCTCCTGCCACCCCACACAGGCTTTCCCTGCCCCTCTGGGAGATGTGCTGCCCAAACTGCTGCCCACTGGCCTTGCCCAAGCCCACCTCTGTCCATGAGGAAGACATGTCCAATCTCAGGCTTCCTGCCCTGGCCTTCGTTCTCGCTCTCCTCCTCCAAGTCCCGCCATAGCTCATAGCTCATCTGTGAGGGGCAGAGGGTGCCAGGGCGGGGGAGCAGCACCAGGCTCCCACCAAGGGCCACGCCACACTGTGGGGCTGACGATCAAGGCCAGGCACAAATGCTCCCCTCTCCAGGGCACGGGGAGCTTCACAATACCCCAGCGAGCAGCAGCCACCACTCTGCTGCCCACCTTGACACATGGGACCCCCTGAAAACCTGCCCAGGAGGAGGCGTAACACCGTGCCACCTGTGTGGCAATGTGCTGCTACCCAGCTGATGGAGTTCAGGTCCCTCCAAACCGCACCCCTGATGGGGACCCAAGGGACCCCCGGTGCCTGCCACACCTTGGCACAGCGGCCGATGCCGTAAGTCTTCCCAAAAGGCCCATACAAGGAGTTCAGCAACTGCAGGGCTCTGGCAACAGAGTTGATCCAGCGGTGATCTCCCTCCTGTGGGACCAGGGAATGAGTGTGGGCAGCTGGCTGGGAAGGACTGCCACGACAGGGGATTGGGCTAGGGACAGAGCAGGCCCTGTGCTGGGAACTTCTAGAGGAACATGATGGGATGCCCCGAAGCTGCTCAGCAGGAAACAGCCATTCCCCAATAAAAGCCACGCCTCGCCTAGGAGCAGACAGAGCCCGAAGTACAGCCTGAGTGCACCCTGCCATGTCAAACACCTGCACAGCACCTTGTCCCCAGCCCCACTGAGGCAGAGGGGACAGGATGGGCTGTCACGCCCCCGGCACTGTCTCACTGACCAGGAAGTAGTCACGGAAGAACTCAGGCAGTTCCATGCTGATGATGTCTTCATCCAGGGGCAGCAGGTAGAAGGACCATTCATCACAGGTGACATCTGGGTTTGAGACAGGGTTACGGGACAGTTACACAACCCTGGGCAGGAAGAGCCCCAGGAATCACAGCAGCCCCAAAACAAGGCATGTGGAGCTCCAGGCAGGATGGGTGGCAGGACCCTCTCTCCCCTCCTCAGGCAGAAGAGAGGGGCTGATGCTATGGCAAACACACACCTGCCTGCAGGCCAGGAGCCAGCCTCAAGAGAACCTGTGTTCCCTGCCCACCTTCCTGTCCCTGCCCACACAGGGATCCCAGCACTGGGATTTAACTGGAATCTTGTGGTGTCAGCTACCCCGAGCCAGCATTGTGGCTTCACTCACCACCAAAGACCCCCTCTTCCTCCAGCACCATCTCGCAAGCATAGAACTGGAAAGGAAGGGGAGACCCTCAGGGCCAGGCATGCTCTGAGCAGGAAAAGCTCTGGAGGAGCCCACTTCTTTCCCAGATGTTACAACACTTGTATTTACTTAAACATTTCTTAGTCAGAAACTAAGAACTTTCGGTGGCTACAGAAAGGGTGGAAAATCTGAAGGCCAGGCAGGCACAGAGTGACAGGAGAATGAACAGCACCATGGATCCCACTGACCTTCTGGGGGCTGAAGATGATCTTGTACTTCCTGCTCCTCCCTGACATCTTGTCAGCGTTGACAATATCTGTGGACACCACGCAGAGATCCTGCACAGCTGCCCACCCTGCCATGCACAGTTCCCCTCGGCCCATGGTCCCTCAGCTCACAGGGCCTGATCACCCCAGGCACAAGTGAGACCCCGGGCATGGGACTTGCTGAGAGCCTTTCTCAGGCCTAGGCACAGCAATGGCTCAGAGTAGCGGACCCAGGTGAGGGGCACCTGCCTCTGGGGCCGCACTCACCGGCGATGAACCTCATCGTCCTCACCCGCGGCCGCACCAGGAAGCAGAACCTGCATCACAGAGGGGAGCGAGGGGCTCCTTGTACCCGTCCCTGCCTGCCCCGGACCCTTGCTCCGCAGCTCAGCTTGGGCACCAGCAGGTCCAGCAGAGACACATTCTGAGCTGGGAGAGGCACGCCCGGCCGCGGGCAGCGTCGGCGCCGGGGCACTCACTGGTCGCTGGCGCCGGGGGCCGGCCGGGTCTCCACCTTGTACAGCTTGTCCACATCGTGCTGCTGCGGGGACAGGGCGCGGGTTCAGCGCGAGTTCAGCGCGGGTTCGGGCGGCGGGCAGGGGCGGCCAGGGCCGCCCAACCGGACCCCTCGGTACCTTCAGGATGGACACGTTGGCGATGCGGTCCAGGGGGCTCATCAGGTCGGCCTCGATGAACAGGTCCTTCTTCCCGGGAAGCTACGGGCAGGCAGGCATGGGCCAGCACCCACCGGCTGCCCCGTGCCGGGTCCCTCCCGGGCCTAACCCGACTCCCGACCCCCAACCCCAGGGCCGATACCGATCCCGCCGATTCCCTACGCCCGCCCCGGTGCGGGATCCCTGCCCCGGGCGGCCCCCAGACCTGCTCCAGCAGGTAGACGAGCTGGTCCCGCGCCAGCCGCTTCAGGATCTCGAAGTCCGGCGGCTCGGGTGCGTCGCGTCGCCCGGCGAGGGCCATGGCGGGGCCGGATCGGCAGCAGGAACGCCCGAGCGCGGCGCAGTACGGCCGGAACTCGGCGGCGGCGGCGGAAGCGCGCGGTGCCATAGCAAGCCAGGGACGCCGAGCTCAGCGCACGTTTATTGGCCGAACCGACCGCAGCCGCGGCCCCGCAGGTCACGTGGCCACGCCGCGTTCCTCGAACAGGCGCTGCAGCGCCTCCTCCAGGGCTGCACTGGTCCCGCGCAGCCCGGACACCACACGCGCCGCCCACCGGAAGTACTCCTGCACGCGCTCCGCCGACCACCCTGCGTGGACACATGGAACGTCACTTCCGGCTCCGCCGCAAGGAGACCGACCTCACCCACCCACACCCACCCTGTCCCGCCTCGCCACTGCCGCCCCAGGCCCAGGGCGGCACCGCTGTCCCTCAGCACAGCCAACGGGACCAGCCGTGCTGCGGGCTGGGATCAGTCGGGCTCGTCCCCGTCCCCGCGGTGCCAGTGCTGCCGGCGCGGGCGGTACCTTGCGGGGTGCAGCGGTTCAGGTCCCGCAGGTTGTACAGCTTGTCGGCCAGCTTGACCAGCTTGGCCCGGCGACTGCAGCCGGGGGCTCGCTCGACCTGCAGCCGCTTCCGCTCCATCTTCGGCAACGTCTTGTCGTCTGTCACCTCCTCTACCACGCGCCGCACCTCTATCCCGAACCACTCCTCGATTTCGGAGAACGTGGTGTCCGTGTCCTCCACTGTGTCGTGCAGGAGGGCGGCCTGTGGCGAGGAGGGGACGAGGGGGTCTGCAGGGGTCTGGGCTAAGCAATAGGGAACGGGCAGGGAAGGGCAGGGCATTACCTGCAGCACCACTATGTCCGTCACGCCGGCCTCATGCGCCAGGATTCTGGCGACGCCTGCAGCGAGAGCGGGAAGATGGTAGGTGGCACCGGAAGACAAGCAGGTCCGGGCTAAGACAGTGACTCCCGGGGGAGACACGGCCGTTACGCTGCACGGTGGGCAGTGAGGTCTCCCCGAAATCCTGGGCAGGGGAAAACCCATGGGCACATCCTGCGCGGTGAATCCTTAGGCTGGGCAGGCAGGAAGGTCCCGGGGGCTAACACTGCCCCCAAGGTGGGTGCTGTCCGCAAGCGCGGCAAGTGCGACTGTGACAGAGGGGAACCTGAGCAGCTCCCGTGGGCACCGTCCACAGCAGAGCAACAGTGCGGGGTAAACACACGGCTGGGGCAGGGGCGAGGGTTGCAGTGCTCCAGGGCCTCTGCCCCAATCGGGCTGAAGAACATGGTACGGGAGAAGGGACACACCTCTCTCCAGGGCACAGAGTGAGGAGCTCCCGGGGGTTGGCGGCGCTCAGGGGCAGGAAGGGTCTCAGGAGTGAGTGGTGCTCTGGGAGAGAGGGGCCGCGGGGGGTCTCCCGGGAGCGGGACGCGGTGCCGGGGGGTTTCCGCACCGATGGGATGGTTGATGTAGGGAGTGCCCTCGGGATCCTTCCGCCGCTGCTCCTTGTGTTTCCTGGCCGCAAAGTCGGCGGCCTCCAGCAGCTGTGCCATTTCGGAGCCCATCCCCGCCGCCGCGGAGCCCAGGGCCGGCGCCTCGGAACCCATCCCCTCGGCCTCGGAGACCGTGCCCGGCGCGACGGAAGCAGCGCAGGCGGAGGCGGGTCCCAACACCATTTATTGTTAGCTGGGCTCCGGCCCGACCCAGCCCCGCGGCAGCCGGTACAATAGCGTCCCATCGGGGGCGCGCACCTCGCGCCCGTCCCCCGCTCTCCGTCCCGGTCCCGTCGCGGTGGCGCTCTGCGCGCGCTGGTCCTGCAGCAGGCGGCGGCGCGGTGAAGGGCAGCCGCGGCTCCGCAGCACCCGCCGCACCACGTCGGTACTGACGCCAAAGCCCTGGGCCAGGCGCTCCAACGGCCACTCCTCGGGCAGCTCCTGCCGCAGAAACCTGCGGGCATGGGCACGGTCACCGGCGTTGGTCATAGGGCGTGGCGCGGCCCGCCCGGTCTCGCGCTCACCGCAGCTGCTCTATCGCCTGCCAGGTCAGGGTGCGATCGGGGGCTCCGCGCCGCACGCCCAGCTCC
>VZRN01000963.1:26335-38693 GCA_013397935.1 Dasyornis broadbenti
GGACATGTCCCCGCTCCAGCGGGCTGGCGTTGATGGCCACCAGCAGCGGCTCGGGTGGCGGGCCCGGGCCCCCGGTGCGGCGCAGGCGGAACAGCAGCTCGGCGGGGCGCAGCCGGGTGAAGTTGAAGGCGCCGGGGTCGAAGGGGTCCCGGAGGCTACGGACGGGCTGCGGCGGGCGGCGCTCAGCGCTGCGCTGCTCGTTCAGCTGCGCCACGAGGCGCACGGGGCCGGGCAGGACGCGGGTGGGCAGCGGTCCCAGCCGGTACCGGAACAGTCCCCGCTCCATACGGTCGCTCCAGCCCGCCAGCAGCACCCGGTCGAACCGGGAGGGCGCGGAGTCCGGGTCGCCCCACCCGGCTGCCTGCAGCACGAAGTCCTCCTCGCCGTACACGAACTCCTCGGGCTTCAGATCGCTCACCTCCCGTCCCGCCGCCGTCTCCGCCATTGCCGGTGTGGAGCGAGCACAGCCCCAGGCTGGGGAGTCCGCTGTGGGCAGGCAGGGCAACGGCGTGAGTGTGGGCGTGCTTTCCCCGCCCCGGGACGGGGCCGTTGCCACGGCAGCGGGTGAGTGACGTGAGTCGGGAAGCGGCGCCATGGGCGGCTCGGCCAGTCTGTTACCGCGGGACGCGCTGGGCGAGTACCAGGTACCCCCACTCGGGCACCGCGGGAGACGGGCGGCTGTAGTTGGGGGCATGGGAGGGCGGCGCGGCCCCGGGGCGGAAGGTACCCAGAGGCATGGCTGGGGTGCCCTGAGTCAGGCCTCGGCCCCTGTGCCGGTGCTGACCGGTGCTCTCTCCGCAGGAGCTGACGTTCCTGAGCAAGCAGGAGATCTTGCTGTAAGTACCGCCGGGCGGAATGCCGTAAGTGGGGCGGGATGGAAGCGCGAACCCTGGTTCACCTGGCGCCAGCCCGGTTCCGCGGGGCCTCAGCCTCTGCCGCGGGGCACGGAGAGCTCCGGCCCTGCCCCGGGCCTGCCGTTCCGCCGAGACGCCCAGCTGAGCTGGGAGGTGCCGGTGGCACTCCCTGACAGCTGGGTGTCATGGGGCGAAGGTCCGCGGGTGCTGCTGGTGGCGCAGGCCGGGCCGGTGACGCCTTGACCAGTGGGGCAGGGGCTGGGGGGCCGGCCCGAGCTCGCGGTGCTCCCTCTGAAGCCCCGGACCTCGGGGTGGGCAGCAGCCAGATCGGCTCTTCTCCCTAGTCCCGGGAGCAGCTGTGGCACCCCCGGCCGGCACGCTCCCGCCCAAGCAAACCTGGCAGGAGCTGTGAGAACGAGCCACTGGGCCCTAGGAAGCGCGGCCGGTGCCCAGAGGAGCTGCTGCCACCCCACTTGCACCACAGAGCCGCTCTTTTTCTTACCTCTTAAGTGCCTACAAGAGGTTCAGTGAACTGCTGCCAAAGGAGGAGAGAGAGAACGCTTGCACCGCGCGGATTCCCAAGAGCCACATCCTGATGCTGCCTGAGCTGCGGGTATGGTGCCTGGCAGACATGGGACACTACTGCTCCTGGGTTAGGGTGTGTTTGGGCAGCACCATGTGTACCCACCACGGCCTTCCTGTGCCAGTGCTCTGTCCTCAGCTTCCTTATCCCCACTGGGCAACTGAGGATCCCAGGGATCCCTGCTGTGCCATGAAGGATCCCAGGGATCCCTGCTGTGCCACAAAGGATCCTGCAGGTCCCTGCTGCACAGGGTTGCATCCTGGGAGGCACAGGACAGGTTTGGCTGTGCCATGGGTGATGGAGTGGTGGCAGTGGGGCACCTGCTCACGTTTTGGAGCAGCAGCCAGAGCCAGTCCTTGCCTGATGAAGGCATCATGGCCCAGCCCTGCCTGAGCCATTCCCGTGTCTACAGGCAAACCCCTTCCAGCACCGGATCTGCCATGTGTTCTCAACCTCAGAGACTGGGGATGACAGCATGTCCTTTGAAGACTTCCTTGATATGCTGAGTGTCTTCAGCGATTCTGCCACCTCAGACATCAAATCCCACTATGCCTTCCGCATCTTTGGTAAGGCTGGGGATGGGTGCCGTGTTCTGGGATACCTGCACCTTGGGGAAGCAAGAGCGGGGTGATGAATTAGTGTTCAGGAGGGCTGGTGGTGCTCTCGGAGCAACCACGGGGATGGTAGCTTTAGGAACTCCCTGTGGGAACAGCTGGTTTGGCATGGTGAGGTGCATGGAATGGTGCAGTGCTGGTGCGTGTGACTCTCTGGGGTCAGTGTGGCCCTGCCAAAACCTTTGCTCTCCTTACAGACTTTGATGATGATGGAACTCTGGACAGGAAGGACCTGGAACAACTGGTGAACTGCCTGACAGGGCAGGGTGAGGAGTCCCGGCTGAGCAGCGCAGAGATGGAGCAGCTCATCCAAAATGTGAGGCCTGTTGGCCAGGGCAGGGGCACTGCATGGCCCCAGGCACAGAGCTCACCACTTGCCTTCCCCAACAGATCCTGGAGGAGTCTGACATTGACAAGGATGGCACCATCAACCTCTCTGAGTTCCAGCACGTTGTCTCTCGTTCCCCGGACTTTGCCAGGTGCGGTGGTCTCCACGGGCTGTGTGGGGGTTCATCACCCTGATTGCCGAGCTGGCACTGGGGCAGAGCTAGTGGTGGCAGGAGGGCAGGGCTGCCCTATGCCAAGTCTGTGGTAATGGCAGAGGGAACTGCATCCCATGCTGGCTCTGCATCCCAGGCTGGCTCTGCAGAGCCTCTCCCACACGGGGATGCTGGTCCCTGCAGTGCTGGGTGCTTGTAAACCCTTTGTATGACGTAGCAAGTGGGTGCTGAACCTGTCATGTCTCTTGCAGCTCCTTCAAGATTGTCCTGTGAGCCCCGTGGCTGTCCAGCAGCATTCCTCCAGTTCCTCCAGCACTCCTCTGGTTCCTGCAGCTCTTTGTAGGCTCAGCCATTTCCTCTTTCAGGGAACACAGGCCCAGCCCCTCACTGGCACGACCATGCTGCAATGCTGTGGGCAGGAACTCTCCTGCTCCCCTCTCAGGTACCTGCTTGGCAGCAGGGAGTCTCAAGAATCTGCCTCTCCTGGAGCCCCTCTGCTCTCCCCACACTAGAGTTTGAATCCGTATGCATTCCAAGGGCAGCTCTGCAGGTGAGGAAGGAAGAGTTGCTCCTGCCTGGGGCCACTCTGCACCAGCGCAGCCCCTCTCTGCCCTCAGGATCAATTCCTATGTTGTGCCTTCCAGCAGTAGGCAGGGAGCTGCCTCCCCTGCCAGCTTCTTCCTGCCTCTCCTGTATTTCTGGGAGCCTCCCTATGGATCCATTTCTCTGAGCCATAACCTGAACGTGGATCCTCTGAGCAATAACCAAAATGTGGATCACTCTTCATGAGCAATAACTCAAAAGGGGGTGCTTTCTCTGAGCAGTCACCCAAGTGTCACTGTACAGGTGCCACCCCACAGCAAAGCTGCACCCTCACGGCAGTGCTCAGAGCCTGCTCTCCTCCTCCTCCAGCCTTTCCCTCTCTGCCCCTCTTCTGGCTGCAGCCCAGCAACTGCTCTGCCACCCTGGCCTCTTCCTCCCCCGGACCTTGTGAGGACACAATTAAAGGGCTCTGGTTTCACCCTTGCTCTTTGCTGCCTTTGTCCGTCTGCGGGACGGGTGCCACAAGGATGTTGGGGACATGGGCTCCTGCCAGGCTCCTCTGTCTGCGTGCCAGCCGCCTTTCCAGGTTCCACATCCTGCTCCACTACAGCCCTTTCCGTGAGCCGCCTTCTTCCCTCCCTCCTCTACACTGGGATCGTTCTGGGCAGCACAAAGAGCTCGACCAGGCCAGAGGCACCAAGGGAAATCCTGGGCAGGCGAGCAGCACCATCACTGTGGGCAGCACCAGGGTCCTTTGTGCTTGTTCAGGCATCGTCTCTGCCCTGGCCTGCAGCCAGCAGCCCTGCCAGGACCGGTATGGGGCCTGGGGTCTGGCTGGCTCGCCGGAGCCCCCACACGGGGGCAAGGCAGCTGACGGCTCTCAGAGCTCTGGCACGGCTGTTTCTCATGCAGTGGCTCCTGCTCCTGGTGCTGCCAGCCCTTCCAGCTTGCTGCCCCATGGTGCTGACGGTATCAGCCCGCCAAGGCCTGTGCCCCTGCAGCCCCAGGGCTGTGTCTGCTGGCAGCTCACCAGCCAACGCCTCCAGTGGCTTTTTTGATGTCCCAGAACAGGCTGTGCAGGAAGTTCAGTGCATGGGTCCAGCTGGGAGCAAGGCAGTGATGGTCCCTCGGGGGGATCCTGCCAGGACATGCCCGCTCTGTGTGGAGCTCACCACTTCCCCCCTGTCCTGGCACTGTCAGTGCTTCCCAGGTGTGCCAGGGCTCACAAGCAGCACTGCACCACAAACCCAGTCCTGGCCCTCAGCCACCACAGAGTCAGGTCCTGCTGGCAAAGTGTCCAGGGTCTGCCCACAGCAGGGTGGGATGGGCACAAGGACCTGCTCCTCCCTTCACGGGCACTGGGTCGCACATGCAGCACAGCACTATGGTCCTATGAAGGGGGCTGTCACAGCCTCTCTCCTGCTGGGGGCTGCCCTCCTCCCAGCCCCAGGCACCAAATTTTCTTGCTCCTAGTCACCTCTGCCTTCTCTCATTTCTCATGGTGCCAGGACGGCATCACGCCATTGCTCTGTGCTCCTCCACCACAGGGGCTCCTCACTCGGCCCACACCACCACTGCCACAGCGCGGGCCTCCAGACACAGCCCCAGGACAGTCAAAGGCAGCCTGAGTGACGGCCTGCCAGCTGGTCACAGGGACCATGGGCACAGCCCTGGGCAGTGTCCCTGCACAGGCACACAGCCACTGCCTCTGCAGGGCCCTGTGTGCCCTGGCCCAATGCTCAGCCAAGCGCATGAGGAGGGGACTCTGCAGATCTGATGGCCAGCACAGTCCTCCAGCCCCACTGAAGCCATGGGCCAGACACAGCTCCTCTCCATGGGGCCAATTGGGATGGTTCTGGCCTAGGGAGGCACTCAGCCCTGCCACAGACACATGTCCAAAGGACTTTATATAAAAACAACAGATGTTTCTGCACACGCACATGGGGCCATGGGGGTGTCCCTGCCCACCCAGCACGTGGGGAGCTGCTCCTGGCTCCCCTTCCCCAGACACAATTCACATTTTCCACATATTAAAAACAAACCAAGCACAGACACAGCACATGCTGTGGGGCCAGCACCGTCCAGCCACACACGTGGCCCTGGGTCCCACAGCGGGACGTCACAGTGAGTTGGGGCACAAGGGGTCTGCAGCCGCCCCCTCCTGCCCTCTGCATAGAGGGGGTCAGGGCCACACAGAGCTGGGGCCGCACCAGCAGCCTGAGCCAGGAACCATGTCCATCCCTAAAGAAGGGACACTGGGCTGGAACAGTCCTGTAAGTCCCTGGAAGGCATGTGGCACCCGTCACACCCACAGCCACCAATACCAAGGTGATGCCCAGGGGGCCCCCAGGGGTTCAGACCCCACTGGCCAGTGGGTGCTGCCGCAGGGTGCGGGTGCCAGGCTCTGGGCATGCACACACAGACAACATGAACCCCTGCTGCGGTGCACGGTCCGGCAAGGCTCAGCAGAGCAGAGGCGGTCATGGGTGAGGGCTTGGCTCTCATACCCATCACACCACCGAGTCTTGGATCTCGGAGCCCAGGCGCACCCGAGGTCTTTGGCAGGCAGGGGACACCTCTACAAAGCTGTCCCGGACGTGGAGAGGCCTCTTCTCTGACTCAGAGAAGGTACGTGGGGGGCCTGGGGGCTCGTGCACAGGCGTACTCACGATGTAGTTGTCCTGCAGGGCCTGGTAGCCCTTGTGCTCAGGAGCCGTGCTGGGCAGGCTGCTGCCATTCAGAGGCAGGCTCTCCACTGGCTTGCGGGGCGGCTTCTGGTGCCTGCTAGGGTCATTGGGCTCTAGCAAGGCCTTCATGCCGTCGCGGTGCCGGTGCAGGACAAAGAGGGCCAGCACGAGGACGGCAGCAGCAAAGAGCACACACATCACCAGAAACTCAATCCAGTACGTCTTGCCATCCAGCCGTGCTGCAGCATTGCCCACCGCTGAGGTGCTCCGGGATGTGCTGACCGTCTCCAGAGCATCACGGCCTGCAGCCACCTTCCTGCCAGCGTCTGGTGGACCACGGGCTGGCTCTTGCATGTCCACGCAGTAGCTGGCCATCAGCTTGCGGAATCCCTCTTCCAGTGACCAGCACTCATAGGTGCCTGCACGCTCAGGACTGCCCACCAGGATGAGCGCCCCATCGGGCAGCACCAGGTAGGAGGCATTGACAGGTGCCCCATCGTGCAGCCAGCGCCGTGAGGCCAGGTTGGAGAGCAGCCGGCACGGCAGCGGCCGCACCGCATTGGGCGGCAGCTGGATCCGCTGACATGGGGCACCTGAGGCTGCAGATAGAACCCATGGGGATCAGGGAGGGGACACCAGGTGTGGGCAGGGGCCTGACGGGAGTGTGGTGGAGCAGGAGTCTGGGATGTGTCAGGGCCCCCCGGACACACACTCAGACAGCAGCACCAGTGGGAACTCACCTGGGGGCAGGAGGATGCGGGGACGGGGCTGGGAGGCATTGGCCAGCTGGCAGAGCCGCTCTGTGTCAGCATCCTCAATGTCCTGAGCCCAGAGCCTGGGAACAGAGTGAGGGCAAGGCAATGGGGTGTTGTGGGATGCAGGGGGATGGAGGAGGGTGCAGCACTTACTGTGGGTGTGCTGGAGTGTGTGGGGTGACCCTGCGGCAGGCACCCCGGCTCCAGGCGCAGAAGGGGTCCCGTGCCAGCACACATTCCCCACAGCTGCGGTACAGGCTGCAATTGGCAAAGGGCACCTGGGCCACTGCCGTGTAGGTGGTTGCATAGACAAGGCCCTGTAGGAGGGGACACAGTGGGGTCAGTGAGGTCGACTCCTACACACCTCTGCCTTCCTAGGTCTCTGTCCCCCAGCACACAAACAGGACCTGCCCCAAGCAGGCTGAGCCCCCAGTGTCCCCCCCTTGCCCTGGCTCCTACCTGGTCCTGGTCCAACAGCAGCTGGAGAATGGGCTGCCCAGCAGGGAAGAGGCGGATCTCCTCAATGATGTGCACACCGTGGTTAACCCGCACAGCCTTGTGCAGCCGTCCGTCATCTGCAATCAGAGGGGCCGTGCTGAACAGGGCTGGGGTGCACGGCACACACCCTGCCCTGTGTGCGCCCACCTTCACCCACCCGTGCCCAGGAAGAGGACATCGTAGGTGCTGTGCAGGCCCTGCGCACGGTGCACGCCAATCTGCTGGTAGCGCTGGTGGCTCTGCAGCAGCAGTGGCTGGCTGCGCACAGGGCTGTCCATCAGGAAGTGGTCCTTGATAAAGTTCAGCACCCGATCTGGCATCTGCAGTGACGAGTTGATCTTCAGGTGCCGTGTGCGGCTGGTGATGCACTGCAGGGAGAGGAAGAGGCTCAGCAGGGTCTGGGGAAGTGGGCAGGTGCCACACTGCAGCAGCCACTGGGACCAGGCGGGCAACAGGGACAGTGCTGCGTCCTGTGCTCGGGCAGGCGCCAAGGGGGCACCTACCATGCCTGGCCGAGGCTCTGGCACAGGGCCGGTGTCTGTGTACCACTGCTGCGTTTCACGGTTCACTTCCTTGTAGAGCCCGCTGAAGGCACGCTGCACACTGCGCATAGGGAAGGCGCAGACGGCCGAGCTGCCCAGCCCACCCTTGTTCCTGGTGGGGAAAGGCAGACCCCACGACAAGATCAGGCCCGGGCCGTGCTGAGCCCCCCGTGCTGCCCTGGATCCCCACCACTCACCACTGTGAGGTGAAGACACCGTAGAAGAGTGTCTCCCTCCAGCGCAGCTCGCCCGGGGTGAGCACAAAGATGTCTTGCAGCACGTTGAAGGGGAATCCATCCTCAGGGTGCGAGCAGAGCAGCTGTGCCTTCAGGAAGGTTGTCCACCGCCGCTGCAGCACACGCTCCCCACCCTGGTCCCCCTGCATGGCACAGCGGGTCAGGGTGCGATGCCACGGCCATGACCGCAGGGAACCCCAGGGGCTGAGTGAACGGAGCATGGGTCCAGGCACCAAGGGTTGGAAATGTGCAGGATGGTACCACATTCCGCCAACCCCAGCAGTGAGTCATACCCCAGGGACAGCCTCCACGCACCCCTGCTGCCTTATGCCCACCTTGCACACGCGTGCGATGCGGGAGACGATGGTGTTCTCAAAATAGTCAAACTCCTTCCCAGTCTCACTGAAGAAGAAGTAGACCTTGTCATCGTCGCCCTCGGGGTTGCCGACAGGGAGGCTCTCCCGCAGGTAGGCTGAGCCCACAAACGCTGGGTCTAGGGGCAGAGGCACCCTCAGCACCATGGCTCTGTCCCTCGCCTCCCACACCATGGAGGACAGGGACCCACCTGTGCCAGCCCCGGCACTCACCCTGCAGCCAGTTGAGGGAGTTCTCGGTCTTGAGGGCGATGCGGCTCTCCTGGCTGCGAGAGATGGTCGGCTCATTGCCCTGAAAGTTGCTGACAGTCCCAGCGTAGAGCTCGCCATCTGCCAAAGACATATTCCCGCTGGGACCTGCCACGTGCCACCAGCATGGCCCTGCTTCCTGCTGGGGTCTGTGATAGCCTGGCCTTGGCTCAGCTTGCCCGGTCAGACGCAGGGAGGGGGAGGCACAGGGAGGAGGGTAAAGGTCCCAGGGCACTGCAGGGAGGGTGAGGGTGCCAGGGTGGCACAGGGAGGGCAAGGGTCCTGAGGTAGCCCAGGGAGGAAGGACGAGGGTCCCAGGCTGTCGTGCCTTACCGACCATGACAGCTGTGGAGCGGTACTCTGGATCAAAGGGGCAGCGTCCCTTCCCGTCCTCCAACACCACCTTCCCTGACGCATCCCGCTCTAGGCTGAAGTGCTGCACATTCTGCAGCAGGATGGGGCTGTGAGCCAGCAGCACCCATCCCAGTGCCCAGGACCCCACTGCAGGGCCCTGATGGCAGGGTGGGGGGACCTGCAGGGTATCCTGTTCCTGTACTCACAATGTATGCGCAGGCCGGGCTAAAGGCGCAGGTCCCGCAGGTGTACAGGTGGGTGCTGTTCAGCTGCAGCAGCAGCTTGATGTAGTTGTGACAGTCCCTCTGTGGGGGTCAGAGCACCCAACTCAGCCCTTGGCTCAGCTATCTCACCTGCACCCACCCTGCACTGCCCACTCCCACCACAGCCCCCAAGCCTACTGGCAATGGGGCTCACCTGGGGGTCCTTGCCCTTGAACACACACTGCCTCTTCTTCTCCTCGTCCGCACTCCACAGCAGCTGTGGAGAGGGAACAGTCACTGGGAGCACCCCCCGTCCCTTGCTGGTCCATGCACACCTTCCTTGGGCTTGTCCACAGCAACCACATCCTCCCCACCTCAAACATCCTGCTCTGGGGCAGCTGCTCCTGAATGTGTGGTGGCTCACACAGACCTAAAATGCTGGCAGGGAGGGGACCCCCTGCACTCCAGCTAGTTGGGTGCCCCCTCCCTCCCCAAGGGCAGCCCAGCCCATCCCTGGGCTCACCCTACGAACTGGGAAATTGGGCTGGAAGTTGCTGGTGTTGAGCGTGAGGAGCATCTCCCGTGCCCCCAGGAAGAGGGTCCCACCGTCCAGGCTCAGCAGGAGGGCTGTGTAGTTGGACACACCAGGTGCCTCGAAGCGCCGCACCACTCTCTCGGCCGAGTCTGTGCGGTAAAAGTGACAGGCATCAGCCTAGTGCTGGCACCTGACCTCCAGGACTCCACATCACAGCTGCTCACGGCCCCTCTGGCCAGCACCCTGGCCATGCCACCCATCCGAAGCAGCCAGGGCCAGATCCAGCTCTGCCCACACTGCCAGACACACGTGGCACCACACAAACTGCAGCGAACTGTGCAGGGCAGGGACAGTGCCCCAGGGCAGCCACGAGGCACCACTGTGTCCTGGCCCCGAGGACACCATAACAGCCCTGCCTAGCACTGGGGCAGCTGCCCAGCCACATACATGTCCAGGGCTCAGCCCTGCCTAGGCCCATGGGGACCCCAACCTTGCAGCAGGGAGAAATGAGTGCTGGGAGTATCTTCCTGCCCCAGCCCACAGTGCTCAGCCTCTGCCAGACACAGGGCTCAGCCCAGTGCTGTGGGTACTGGATGTGGGGCTCAGCCCACTGCTGTCCACCCTGGCCTGCAGGGCTCAGCCCATGCCAGGGCAGTGGCCATGCTGAGTCAGGGAGCATCTGTCCTGATCCGCCTCATCCCATCCCGTCCTGTCCCGCGTGGGTGGCCTGGCCCCGGAAGCCCTTCCTCTCCTACTGCTGCTCTGAATCAGATGGGCCTGGCTGTGTGAGCAGGACACGTCGGGCTGACTCATGCTGCCAACTCCCTGACCCCTGACACTCTGGGGACTCCCCGACCTCCCCCAACCCCCTACCTGCTCCCAGAGCCCCCCTAGGATAGCCCCAGAGCTCCTGCCAGGCCCTGCACGGTGAGAGGCAGTGTGAGGGCTCGAGGAGCAGCTGTTGGGCAATAGTACTGTGGGGTGGGAGCCTGTGGCTCTCACCTCCCATTGCTCCACAAACCCCACATGCCTCTAGATGGGGCAGAATCTCCTCCATTCCAGGGGTCTCAGCTGGCCCCAGCACCAGCCCACCTCTCCCACAGTGGTGCAGAGACAAGGAAGCCAATGCCCCAGGGCACTCCGTGTGAAGGGTCCTGCACCCCAGTGGTGGGGTGACGCCGAGGGTGGTGGGCATGGCAGTAGAGGGGCAGTAGGGCCCCTGTGCCCTGCAGAGCTGTGCTGGCATGGGGAGCTAGCTGCTGGTGTGGCTGCCAGAGACCTGTCAGGACACGACCTGCTTCTTCCAGACAAACCTGCTGCAGGCACATCCAGTGCTCCCAGGGGAGCAGCTCCCAGCTCCTCCCTCCCACCAACCGCAGCCCCATGTGGCCCTGCTCCATGGGAGCCACCACTGGGCACACACCAGCCACTGGCCCGTGCTCCCTGCCCAGCTCCTCCTGCATTGCTGGGGTCCAGGCCGGGATCCCCAGGCACTGCCCATGGCTGCAGCCCCACAGCTCCCACAGCCTTACAGGTGTGCAGAGCGCGGGCAGAACCGGTCTGTGCAGGCAGGGCCAGGCAGCGTGGCTCAACTCAGCACGGCATGGCATGATGCCAAGCTGGTGGTCTCACTGGGTCCCAGCCTCCTGTCCAGCTCAGTGGGTCCCACATCTGTTGGTGCCACCATGGCCGTGGCCATCGGTCACGGGAGCATGTGGTGGGGCCACATCTACACCAGTGAGCTGCAGTGTGCTGAGCCAGGGAGCACTTCCAGCTGCCCAAACCATGGCACTCTCCCAGGCCACCCAGTACAGGACAGGATGGGCTTTGCCGGCCGGCAGCAGCTGGATCCAGCCACCTTCTGGCAGCACAGCCAGCCTGGACACCCGTGGGTAGCTCCCGCACACGGCACAGCTGCCAGGGCTGAGCCCAAGGAGCATGCCCCACTGCTTGCTCACCCTGTGCCAGCTGCTGGGGGGCTCTGCAGGGCAGGAGGGGGCTGCAACCAGGTCCCCTACTCCTGACGGCTCTGCCCGGCCGAGCACCTTCCCGGATGTCCTTCCCTGGCCCCTGCCCAGTGCAGCCCACAGCACTCTGGGGCCATGCGGCTGACGAGTGGCTGCAGTGGGGCTGAGAGCTGTCCGGAGCCGAGCACTGCACAGTAAGGAGCTGTGGCATGGCCCCCACCACAGGGACATGCTGAGCAGCGAGGGAGCCCATGGGCAGAGTCCCCCGGCCGGCTTAGCCCAGCCCATCTTGTACAGAACACGGCTACAACCACTGCCCTGCGTGCGGAGGCACAAGTACCCCTGGGTGTCCTAGGCACGCCCACCCTCGGTGCGGGTCTGGACATAGGGGTGCGTGTCCCTACAACCCCGCAGCATCCCCGATGCTCGTCTCCAGCCCTTGCTCCATGTCCCGCTGACAGGGGGTTCCCCGTGTCCCGCGGATCTGGTCGGGCTTGCAGCCTCGGCAGTGTCACACGGCGTTTCCACGCGGCGTGGAGAGCCCGGGGGGACGCGGGACGCTCCGCCGCCCCAGGGGAGACGCCAGCTGGAGCCCTCGGCAGGCGCTGACATCCCTTCTCCAGTGCCGGCGGACCCTCACCCACCGAAGGTCAGCGGACACTCACCGTAGGGCAGGCTGACCCGCGGGACAGGCTCCGGAGCCGCCGAGAGCAGCAGCGCTGCCAGGACCGGCAGCAACGGCCGCGCCGCCATCCCGGACCGAGCCGCGAGGCTGCGCCGCCGCCGCGAAGCCGCCCGGGCGCTGCAGACCTGCGGGGAGAGAAGGGGCTCAGCGCCGTGGTACGGTATGGCACGGCCCGGCCC
>VZRN01000963.1:43057-95173 GCA_013397935.1 Dasyornis broadbenti
CCCCCCCCCGTCCCCGCCCCCCCCCGCCCCCGCCACTGCCGCTGGCCCTGCCACCGCGCCGGGGGCCCCGGGGGAGCAGAGGCTGGGGGCGGCTGCTCCTGGCTGGAAGGTGCGAACTGGAGGGGCCTGTCTCTGCCCCCCCTGCGGTTTCTGCGATGACACCGGCCGCAATGGGGTCATGCTGGTGACCCCAGGACTGCGTGTCTCAGCCCCTCCAGCACACTGAGGGGCTCCCAGCATCGTGGGGCTATTGAGGAGCATGGTTTGGGGGGCAGCATCCACAGGGGGCCCTTCTGTGGGTGGCCATGGGGACACCCAGTACCCGTGCACACGGCCCCAGGCATCACTATGAGATCCTTGTGGTGATAGCCAGCTCTGGAAGTTTTGGGATAACTCATGGGTCTGGGCACCTCACGGCGACATGTGACTCTAGGGTTCAGGGATACCATAGCCATGGGTGTCCCTGCAGTGGCACACTTGGAGCTGGTGGCTGGCAGCTGGGTGTCAGCAGTTCCCAGATCTGTGGGATCTGTGATCACGAATACCGAAACACTGGCTATGCTGGGCAGGCAGGAGTCCCCAGAGGAGCCCCGGGCAGGAGCATGCAGACAGCCCCAGGAAGTCGGATGGCTGCTGAAGCGGGGACACAGCCCCCACTCCAGCCTGCAGGCCAGCAGCTCTGGGTGCTGCTGGGGGTTCCAGCATTCGAGGGCAGCACAAGGAAACACGGCCCCTGTCAGCCCCTGGGTTCCCCCTCCACGGCCAGACACAGCCCCTTCACCATGTCCTTGCTCATGCTGTGGCTGGGCCCCAAACCTGCGGGACCTGTCACTCCCTCACGTCCCGGCCCCACAGCCAGCCCTGCCAGCACTCTGGTGCTCCCAGGGCGGCCACGCTGGGGACGCTGGAGTGGCACAGCAAGGGCGGGTGGCTGGGCTGCGGCCAGGGATGGACGGGTGGTGCCTTTGTTTGGGGCCATCCCTGGGCCTGTGCCACACGGCTGCTCTTGTCCTTTCCTTGCGGGGGGACTGCTGCCGCGCTGGCCTGACCTCGTCCTGCCAGCGCCGCGGTCACTGGGCGTCTCCAACCGCGGGGCCAGGGCAAGGGCAGCCGGGGGGGGGGGCAGCTGGGGCGGCGGCCAGGCAGCCCCTGAGCAGTGCTGGTGTATGGCCGCGGGGCCGCCGGCAGGACGGGGTGCCACGGGGAGGGGACACCCAGGACTCCAGACCACTGGATGCTGACCCCTCCCTGCCCCGCTGCCACTGCAGTCCCGCGGCTCCTGCTCTGGTTAATGTTAAAGCCAGGCAGACGTCAACGACTGCCACAGCTCCCTCAGCTCCTCCGCCGGAGGCTGCCAGCTTCAGGGCTGTTTTTCCTTCTGGAGCAGAATCTGCCCGTCCCATGTGGCTAAAAAAAGCCATCGGCTTGGCTGGGACAGCGGGACAAAAAATTCCCAGCCCGAGCAGCGTCCTGGCAACCCTGGCACACTCCATGCACCTTGTCAGGGTGCCCCTGGTGTGCATCACCCCTGTCGTCCTCCTCCTCCTCCTTCTCCTCCTCCCCACGCGGGGCCAGGCGAGGTGAAGGTCCCTGGTGAAACAGTGGCAGCTGCCCTTGTCCTGCTGGATCCAGCTGCCGAGTCACGCGACAGCCATGAGCAGGGCTGGCTTCCATGTAGGGACAGGCTATGCCCGCCTGTCCCCAAACCCAGTGTACGCCCCAATTTCACGCGGGGTTTTGCAGTCAGGTTTGGTCCCAGTTCTACGACGCTTTTTACAGCTGAGTTTGATCCTGAGGAATCTGATACCGGTTCCACGAGGGGTTTTGCAAATAGGTCTGGCCCCGGGGTGTGGGGCCATTCCCAGTAGCACGAGGAATTTTAAAGCTGGATGTGATCCCCAGGTTTCATTCCCGGTCCCATGCAGGGTTTTGCAGCTGGGTCTTGTTCCCGCTTCCACTAGGGGATTTACAACCGGATGAGGTCCTGGAGGAATTTGGTCCCTGATACCTGCGGGGTTTGGCAATCGAGTCAGGTTCCATGGGGGTTTGGTCCCCATCCCATCCAGGGTTTTACAGTTGGATCTGGTCCTGGGGAGCCTGGTCGCGATTCCACACAGGATTTTACAGCCAAGTTTGATCCCAAGTGGCTTTGGTCCTGCTTCTACGTGAGGTTTTGCCACCTCTCCGCAACCCCCATGTACCCAGGGATGCAACATCCCTTTTGATGGGAATGGGGACCGCTGAGGAACGCGGTTATCCTGTGCTTTGGCATCGTGGCGGGATGCAGCAACGGCCCGAGCCTCACCGCGGGACCCCTCGCGGGCCCCTCCGGAGCCTCTCCGAGGCTCCACGAGGGGGGCCGGGGCTCTGTCCCGCCCCGGGGCGGAGAGAACCGCCCCCTCGTGTCCGCCCCGTCGCGTCCGCCCACGCCATGGCCGCCCGTTACCTTCGCGCTGCCCCGGCGCTCAGCCGCCTGCCCTGCTGCCCGCTCCCCGCCGCCTGCGTGGGGCAGCGCCGGCACTGTGAGTGGGGGGACCTTGGGGGGGCTGTGGGAGGAAACCCTCGTGTCCTTGGGGCTGCGCACGCCACGAGGGGGGTGTGCTCCAGACCCACGGGTGGGGGTGGGGGGGGCGCAGCTCGGATTCTTTTGGGGGGCGGTGTCTGAAATTGGATCCGGACTCACGCTTACTGACGGTCCGCGGGGATTTGCGGACCCGCGCTGGGTTTTGTATTTAGGTCTGGTCCTGGGGGTTTGGTCCCGGTTCCACGAGGAGTTTTACAGACGAGTTTAGTCCCAGGGAGATTTGGTCCCGGTTCCACGTGGCGCTTTGCACTCCAGCTCGTACCTGGTCTGAGCCTGGTAGGGGGCTTCCTTCCCGGTCCCGGACCAACGCGGGGTTTTGCCTCCCAGGAGGGTTCGCTCCTGCTCCTGGCGCCACGCAGAGTTTTGCTGCCCGTCAATGCTCAGGTTCTACTCAAGGGGGGGTCACCTCTGCTCTCGGTACCACGTGAGATTTTTTACCACAGCCTGGACCACAGCCAGATTTGGCACCCAGAGGCGTTTAATCCTGGTCCAGGATCCACACAGAGATTTGCACCTTGGTTTGTGCTTTAGTCTAGCCCCAGGGGGCTGCACCTTCTCCTGGTTCTGGTCCTGTTTTTGATCTCACAGAGGCATTGCAGACCAGCTTGTGCACGGGTCCTGCTCTGAGTGAAATGTGTACCTGTCCCTGTCCCCTCCACATGGTGGGTTTTCCACTCTGACCCCCACCCCAGCAGTGGCCCCAGTAACTGGCCCAGACCCCAGCGGGGTTTGCCCCTGACTTGTACCAATCCGTGAGCCAGGGTGGCACCCACACCTGGCTGCACGGAGCCATGTGGTCCCCATAGGATGCCCTGGCCCCACACAAGGGTGTGGAGCTGGGGACCAGGGCTGCACCCCTAACACACCCCTCACCCCACTGCTCTCCAGATGCTGATAAGAGGATCAAGGTGGCAAACCCGGTCGTGGAGATGGACGGGGATGAGATGACGCGAATCATTTGGGCCTTCATTAAGGAGAAGGTGATGGGGTCCTGCCCCAGGAACGGGCGGGTGTGCCACAAGTGAAGCTGGGGGTTTGTATGGAGAACGGATTGATAACGCTGTGCTGCCCTCTGTCCATCCCTCCTGCCTCTGTCCCTCTCTCTGCAGGAAGCAGGCAGTAAAATCTGCACAACTACTGGAAGGACCTTTTAGTGAGGCAGTCCTGGGCAGGGGGAGCTGTCCCACGCAGGGAGGCCTATTCAAGGCAGGGGGGATCATCCGGGCCAGCAGAACCATCTTGGCCAGGGGGAACCATCTTGGGCAGGCAGCCAGGCTGGGCTGGGGTGGGTGCTGGGGTGGCCATGCCACGGTGCTGCTCTTGGGGCACCCTGCACTGTCGCCCCACTCTGACGCTCTCCTGGTCTCTCAGCTCATCCTGCCCAATGTGGATGTTCAGCTGAAATACTTCGACCTGGGGCTGCCACACCGGGACAAGACAGATGACCAGGTCACCATTGACTCAGCACTGGCTACCCAGAAGTACAGCGTGGCTGTCAAGTGTGCCACCATCACGCCTGATGAAGCCAGGGTGGAAGGTGGGCGGGGGCGAGGGGCCGAGCTCCCAACCACAATGGGGGGATGCTGGCAGCTCCTTGGGGTGCTGAGCCTCCTGTCTGTGCACGGCCCCTTGGGGTCAGCAGTGCCTCCCCACTGCCAGCTCAGGTTTCTGACGGGTTGGAGGCTGCACCATACTCAGTGCTGTGCCCCTCTCCACACCCTGGGGAGCTCATGTGCACTGTGGGGACCCCACAGGCGTGGGACTGGGGACACACTGACCTCTGTCCCATGCCAGTCATGATCTCATGCTGGCTGTCCCTCCCCTTGGCCAGCCTTGCAGCAGGGTCTGGCAGCAGCCCATGGCGCAGTGGAGCTGGGTGCTTCAGGGGGGCTGAGGGGTCCTTCAGGGGTCCCACCTCTGCATGCCCCACAGAGTTCAAGCTGAAGAAGATGTGGAAGAGCCCCAATGGCACCATCCGAAACATCCTGGGGGGGACAGTGTTCCGGGAGCCCATCATCTGCAAGAACATCCCGCGTCTGGTACCCGGCTGGACCAAGCCCATAACCATTGGCCGCCATGCCCATGGTGACCAGGTGAGCTGGCGCAGGGGCTGGTGGGGCTGGCCAGCAGCTCCCTCAGTCCCTGCCCAACACTCTGCCTGGCCCCCTGCAGTACAAAGCCACTGACTTTGTGGTGAACAAGTCCGGGACATTCAAGCTGGTCTTCACGCCAAAGGACGGCAGTGGGTCCAAGGAGTGGGAGGTGTTCAACTTCCCTGGCGGCGGCGTGGGCATGGGCATGTACAACACGGACGAGGTACTGGTGGGGCTCGAGGGGTGTGTACAGGGCAGTGCGCCTTGCCCCTCTGGGGGAAATGCCAGGCTGAGGGACAGGATCCCATGAGGTTCCCATGCTTCCCTTGCAGTCCATCTCTGGCTTTGCTCACAGCTGCTTCCAGTACTCCATCCAGAAGAAGTGGCCGCTCTACCTGAGCACTAAGAACACCATCCTCAAGGCCTACGATGGGCGCTTCAAGGACATCTTCCAGGAGATCTTTGATAAGTATGGACCTGGGGGGGACTCTGGGCTGTTGAGGGGACTGTCCTGGGGGCGCTGGCAGTGAGACCCACCTGCGATGGGCATGGCTGACCGCCGGCCCGGGTTCCCAGGCACTACAAGACAGAGTTTGACAAGCTGAAGATCTGGTACGAGCACCGGCTCATTGACGACATGGTTGCCCAGATGCTGAAATCCTCCGGCGGCTTTGTCTGGGCCTGCAAGAACTACGATGGGGACGTCCAGTCAGACATCCTGGCCCAAGGTGGAGCAGGGTGGGGTGGGGTGGACTCTGCATCATCACCCCTGGGAGCTGTCCTGACCCCTGTCCCACTGCAGGGTTTGGCTCCCTGGGGTTGATGACCTCTGTCCTGGTGTGTCCGGATGGGAAGACCATCGAGGCCGAGGCTGCCCATGGCACTGTCACCCGCCACTACCGGGAGCACCAGAAGGTGGGCGTGCTCTGCTGGTGTGAGCTGCCTGTGCTGGGGTGCCCATTGTGCTGTGCCCACACCAGACAGCTGACCGCTCTCTCTGCACAGGGACGACCCACCAGCACCAACCCCATTGCCAGCATCTTTGCCTGGACGCGTGGCCTGGAGCACCGGGGCAAGCTGGACAGTAACCCTGACCTCATCAAGTGAGCAGGGTGGGGTGGGGGTCCCCGGGTGACAGTCCCTGCCAGCAGCTGCTCCAGTCACAGTCGTGGCAGGGCCCGTGGCGCCAGCTGTGCTGGAGCCACGGTGCTGCCATCCCCAGGTTTGCGCAGACACTGGAGAAGGTTTGTGTGGACACAGTGGAGAGCGGGACGATGACGAAGGACCTTGCAGGCTGCATCCACGGCCTCGCCAAGTACGGGTGGCTCTCAGGGCAGAGCAGGGGGGCAGCTGCCTGCCCCAGGGCAACATGGCTGCACGGGTGATCAGGAGGGTAGAATGACCCTGCGGGGTGGCCACAAGAACAGCATAGTGACCGCCAGGATGAGCTGGCCCTGTGGGGCAGCCACAAGGGTAGGAAAGTGACCAGGAGCTGCCTGTGCACAGTGACCACAGGTGGCTGCTGACCCCTGGACAGTCCCTAGAAATGTGGGGTGTCTGTTCAGCTCATGGGGTTGGGCAGGGGCCATATCCTGTACTCAGGGCTGTGCTGCTTGTGGGAGGAGGTGGGCAGGGACCCCCACCAACCCCTCTTTGTTCTCCCCAGTGTGAAGCTGAATGAGCACTTTGTGAATACCACCGACTTCCTCGATGCCATCAAGAACAACCTGGACAAGGCTCTGGGCAAGAAATAGTGGACAGCCTCACTGCCTCCGTGATGGATGGGGCTGGGAAGGGCCTGGTTTCCCCCCAGCTCCCCAACACAGCTCAGGAACAGTTGAATCATTTTTCTAAAGTTTTCTTACGAGTGTTTTTAAAGCCTTTGTAGCAGGGGTGTGTAGGGCTGGGGGTGGGGGGGAGGTGTGGGTGTGTATGTGTCTGTCCTGCCCTGTTTCATGTACTCCATAACTGTGTGGTGCCATTAAATTTTTCCCCAGCCATGGCACAGCATATAGCACAGCTCTGCAGTGCGGGCACAGGGGGCAGCCAGACCCCTCAGCTCAGCTTTGCCAGCCTAGGGGCTGCTGTGCGCTCCAGCATTTTGGCATTGGCCTCAAGGTAGCATATGGTGGTCCACAGTCCTGCCATGCTGAGGAGGGGTCGGGGCTGGCCAAGGCTGTGGCCATCTCCATTCTGCCCCAAGGCTGGACGATAGTGGGAGGAAGAGGTGGGTGGCAGATGACTGAGTGGTGCCACACCCAGAACCACCCTGGGGCTTTTGGGGCTGGGGCAGCTGGTGCTCAGCCCCAGGGAACACAGCCTCTGCCTGAAAGTGTAGGGGGTGTGTGGGGTCAGGACAGGCATTCCAGACCCTGTGCCCTGGCTGGACCCCAGGTCCTGATGCCTGCCAGGACCCTACCCAGCTCTGGGCACACTGGTGGGTGCTGCGAGGCCTCTGCCCCACAGCAGGGAGAGTGAAGAGCCCAGATAGCAGTCCCAGACTCAGCAGAGCCCAGCTGCTTCCCTGCCAAATCCCTGGGCATGGAGGAGACAAACCACCAGCACACAGGCTGCCCCAGTGAGAGTCTTGTCCTCAAGCCCCAGAGCAGCTGCAGGCCTAGGAGGGCTGCCAGTTCCTTGGTCGGGGGCTGCACCCAGGACCCTGCTCTGGTCCTTCAGCCCCTCACAATCCCCTCTCCCACACAGACCACACAGCTTACACAGGTTTACAAAGCACATTGGTTGAAGGGAACTGAACTCAGTGAAAAGATAGATCCAACCACGCGGCACATCTGAAAAAAATAAATTACTTTCAAAATACCATCATTTGCTGGGGCTGGACTGGGTTTGCCTCCCCCGGATCCACTGCTAGCTGCAGCTCCAGACCCAGAGCTATGGGCACTGACTGCACCCCGAGCTTCTACGAAAATACTCTTTTCTGTGTCCCAGGGCCTGGCACAGGGAGCCCTGGGTCAATGGGAAATGCAAACCCACCTCCTCCTGCAGGCACGGGCTTCTGCCTGCCAGGGGGTCAGGGGGAACCCCTGTGCAGCCAAGGTGGGGACCCAGGAGGTAGAATAATTAGTGATGCTCATCATCTCGCTCCACTGCAGCCCCTTCCATCCTTATTCAGTGATCTGCTGGGTCATGCCTCCCCTGCCTGCAGCTTCAAATCACCAGATGCAGGGTGCAGACAGGGGCGGGCAGGCAGCAACAGAGCCTAGGCAGGTCCAGCAAAGGCTTCTGGACATCCCTGTGTTTCCCAAGCCCAGTGGAAGCCATCCCTCCAGCTCTGCAGGGCCTGGCTGGGTGCTGCAGCCCCTCTTAACCCCACCAGGCCCCCACAGCCCCACCAGCCTTGGCTACAACATGTTGTAGTAGGCCATCTCCTTCATGGCCTGCTCGGCCAGTGTGTGCTCATCCGGGGGATTGCCCACAGCCTCGTAGCTGTAAGAGTTCTCCTCCTCGAAGTCATCCATCTCCTGCTGGCCATCCAGCTCGGCGTGGTCAGTCCCGGCCAGCTCCATCATGGCATCTAGGAGCCAACACAGGAACACACAGTGATGGACCTGTGGTGAGGGCTGGGGCCAGCAGCTCCCCCCCTCCCTGGATTTGGAGCCCAAAACTCCCTGGGAACCACAGCCCTGCTTGATCTAGGCCGCTTGTGGGGGTAACCCTTGGGTGAGAAGACAGGAACTTGCTGCAGCCACCATGGCACAGCCGAGCTCCTGGTGCCATGGACACTGCTGGGGGTAGTCCTGATGCCCAGTCCACACCGGGGACCCACCTTGGCTGTCCAGGCTGATGTCCATCACCCCATGCTTGACCTTCATGTGTCGGCTGAGGTTGCCCTTCAGGTTGAACTTGCTGGAGCAGTAGGGACACTTGAAGGGCTTGCTGCCGGCGTGCAGGTGCATGTGCCCCAGCAGGTTGTACATGCGGTTGAAGGACTTCCCGCAGACCTGCCGGCAGCGTGCCCACGGTCAGCCCCCAGAGCTGCCAAAGGCTCTGCAGAGCAGACCTGGCCCCCAGAGTCCCCTGTGGCTCCCACCAAGAGTAATGGGGCTGCTGCCCTCCTGGAGCCCCTCGTGGCTCCTGCCAAGAATAATGGGGCTCCCTCCCTCCTCCTGCTCTGTGTGGGGGGCTTAGGGACGCAGTGTTGATGCCGCTGGGAGTTCCAGAGCATCTAGCACTGGTCAGAGAGAGGCACTGGCTGTCATTTCAGCAGCAGCACTGCTCCCATCACAGCTTGGAGCAGATATTCCATGCCCAAATGAGCAGGGGAGGCATCACAAAGCTGCTTCCATGTCCAAGGGCTCAGCTTGGCCAGATTCCTGGGGGCACAGCACAGCTGAACCTGTGCTCCCCCATCCCCAGCTCCATCAGCCCCCCAGTCCCGCTGGTACCTTGCACTTGAACGGCTTCACTGGTGAGTGCACGATCATGTGGGTCTTGAGCGTCTGCTTCTGCACAAAGGTCTTGAAGCAAATGTGGCACTGGTAGGGCCGGACGCTGGTGTGGATCAGCATGTGCCGCTTCATGTTGGCCTGGAGTGTGAACTCCCGCCCGCACACCTCGCACTTGAACTCCTTCACGCCCTGCCAGGGGTGGGAGAGCTGTGGGCTGGGGGGGAGCTTGGGCAGACCCCCAGGTGCTGGGGACACACGAGCAGTGCCAAGAATGGAGCAGGGACCCCATGGCCAAAGGGTGGGATTCTTGTGCTGAGTCCAAGGGGTGTATTTGAGAGCCTGGCCTGGCCTGAGCCCAGCAGCATGCAGTGGCTGTGGGTGGGCGCTGGACAGGCTCTGTAAGTGGAGCTGAGTGCCAGCTCTGCCCTGGGGCTCAGCCCAATTGCTCCCCATTAAAGAGTCCCTGGAAAAGGGCAAACACCCACATTCAGCCTGCCTAGAGAGGCTGTGACAGCTCCTGGACAGGACCCCCCAGGTTACCCTACAGCAGGTCTAAAACTCCCTCCCTGAGGATGGGAACCCCAGAAGGGCAGGGGTTGGGTCCCAGGGACCCCCTCACTACATGTCAGCGACCCCAGCTAATGTCAGCCACAGGTGCTACTGCCCACCAGCACCACCCATCTCCTCCCAGGACTGGGGGCACTGGGACACTCCTCTCTGCCAGCACCCACATCCAGAGCTGGCACATCTCCTCTGGGCATGATGAGAACAGCACCCCAGAGGACCCTTGGCCCCTACCTTGTGCGTGAGCGAGTGCTGCTTGAGGTGGTGGATCTGGCTGAACTCCATCCCACACTCGGTGCAGACAAAGGGCCGGACATTCTGGTGTTTCAGCATGTGGTTCTGCAGCTGGCTGCGGTAGTGGAAGGACTTGCTGCACTCCAGGCACTGGTAGAGCGTGGGGCCCTGATGTGTGGCCAGGTGCCGCTTCAGCTGGGTGAGCGTGGAGAAGTCCAGCCCGCACTCCACGCACACGTGGCAGCGCCCACTCTCGTGCTTCACCTCATGCGCCTTCAGCTCACTGGGGTAGGCGAAGCCACGGCCGCAGAAGCGGCAGCTGTAGGGCTTGATGTCAGTGTGCAGCAGCATGTGCCGCTTCAGGTGGCTGGTCTGGGTGAAGGCTTTGCTGCACACGCCGCACTTGTGGGGCCGTGTGCCCTGGTGGGTCAGCAGGTGGGTCTGCAGGTGGCTGGGCTGCTTGAACAGCTTGTTGCAGTGTGGGCAGGAGTGGGGCTTGATGCCGTTGTGGCCCAGGATGTGGGTCACCAGGTTGTACTTGGAGGTGTAGGACTTCTCACACATGCGGCACTGCCAGCGCTTCTGGCGGTCCCCTGCCTCCACCAGGTAGGAGTCATCGATCTGCACGTTGATGTCCAGCCGGTCCAGCTGCGCCTTCCTGCTGTGCTCACTGGTGCCGCCGGCCGCCTCCAGCTCCCCTGGCTCCTGCCAGCCACAGCCCTGCTCACTCTTCACCTGCTCGGGGGATGCTGGCGCAGGGCCCTCTGCCTCCTCAGGGGATGGGGCACCTACATCAAAGGTGCCCACGGCTCGTGGGGCCCCTGCAGTGCTGCTGGCCAGGTCACTGCCCCTGCGCCGGCGCTCAGTGCCCTCCAGCTCCCGATGCCGGCGCAGGTGCCGCAGGCGTCGGGGCTTCCTGCTGAAGGTGCCCAGGTCGATCATCTTCACGGCACCACCCTGCACTGCCGGCTCCTGGCTGGGCTCTGGGGGCTGGGGCAGATGGCCGTGCTGCCCCTCGCCCTCCTTGTCCCCGCGGACAGACGTGTTGTATGCTGGCTCAGCCTCCACCTCTGCCTTCTCACTCTTGACCTTGGGCACCAGCCTCACAGGTGGCCTCTTCCTCCTCCGGGCATGCTTCTCCAGGGAGGACTCTGCCTCCAGGGTGTCCTCGTCTTGCCCATCCCCAGGCGCCTGCTCCTCACCCTCAGGCTCCCCAGGCTCCATGGTGGCATTGTCCAGCTGCTCCCCTGCCAGCCCCGGGAAGAAGCCAGCAGGGGTGACGGTGGCCCCGAGCAGCTCATTATCAGACACCAGGCCCAGGACTGCAGCCTGTGCCAGGGACAGCACCACCACCGCGTCCGTCTGCGTCCCGCACTCGCTGAACCGATTCATCTCTCGCCGCTGACCTACGCTGTCATGGCTGAGGAGGAAGAGACACGGCTGTGAGCACCCCTTCACCCCACCACCACAGACACTGTGCTGCAGGGGCTCATTCCAGCTGTCACTTCTTTCCTTAGCGCTCTCCCAAGTGAACCCCAGACTGACACGTGGGTCCAGCGTGGGTCCCCAGCATCACACAACCCAGGATGCAGGGACAGAGGGGCCCCAGGGGTTTCCATTGTAGGTAGGAGCAGGGAAGCTTGGATCTGTGCCCACTGTCAGCCTCTCTGGATGGGCTATTAGCTCCTGGGGCTGGGGTTTGGCTGCTTGCATGCCCTCAAGCTCCTAGAAGTGACTCCTGGGAACAAGTGCCTGTACAGTTTGGGAACTGGTCACAGCTAAGCATGGCTCTGAGCTCTGGCAGAAGCAGCAACAGCACATGAGAGATGGGGCCCAGACTCACCAGGCCCGTCAGGACACAGTCAGACTGCCCAGCAGTGGGCCTAGGTACAGACAGAGGTTGTGCTGGGCTCAGCACTGGTGGCTGGCACACTCACTCTGGGGGTCCCAGCATCACCACAGCATCCTCCCCCACCAGCAGTCAGCAAGGACAGGCAGGGATAAGCCTGGAGAGCTGCCGCTTCCTCCCGCTGAAGAGTGTTCTCCTAAATACAATTATTCCTGCAGCTACAACAAAGAAATCCTGTGGGGGAGGTAAAACAGGGATAAATTCTGAGCCAGATTCTGTCACAGTCCCAGGAGAACCTGCTCAGCATGAGAAGATTGTGGGATGCACCTCCACTTTGGAGCAGGGAAAGCCCACAGTGCCTGGGCATCATCTCTGCAGCCAGGTCAGCTACAGTGATGCTGAGCATGGTTGGGGACATTGGTCTCTCTCTGCTGCAGGCAGCTGCCTGCTCCTGCCGATCCCTGCATGGCCCTAGGTGTCCCCTCATGCCAGCACTGTGCCCACCCAAACACCAGCCACAGCACACGGCATGGGATAGGGAAGAGGATGGGATCATGATGACGGTGAAGGTGAGGAAGCAGTGTGAGAACAGGAAAAGACAGAGAAGGGGAGCAACACCAACCACAGGTTGCCCACAGACATCTGGGGTACGGGTCCCTCCTCAGTTCCCTCCCATCTGCTGTGTCACCACGGGGCAGGCACTGGCCACAGCACTGCTGACTCTTGGCCCAGGGGTCAGACACACCCGGTGAGGAGATCCTGCCCAGGCTTGAGCTGCCAGGGGGATGCTGTGGGAGCAGGCAGGAGGAAATGTCTCAGCCAAGTACCCCCATCTGCTCGGGCACCCTGGAGAGCAAGAGGGCAGGGATCAGGAGCTGGAGGGACAAGAATGGAGGGGAGGGGCGTCTTCAGGCTGCAGGGAGGAGATGGAGAGGAAGAGGATGGGGGTGGGAGAAGGAGGAGGAAGGGGATAAGGGGAGGACTAGTTCGGAGACAGCGAAACAAAGCAAGGAGTGGGGGAGGGCGGTGGCGGGAAGAGGAGGAGGGTTGGGAGGAAGAAGAGGGAGCGGTAAGGGAGGTGGCTCCCGCCGTGCACTGAACGGCCCCGGGGTCGTACCCCGCCGGCTGGGACCCCATTTCCCGTGGGGCTCCATGCGGCCCCTGAGCTGCCCATTGCAGGCAGAGGGGAAGGGACATGGGAGAAGGGCCCAGCTGCTCTCCCCATGTCCCCGGCATGGCAGACGGGTCAGTGGGCCCCCCAGCACGGTGCTGGCTCTCTGCTCCCCGAAACAAACACCATAAGACAAAGCAGCCGCAAGACCAATGCACTCACACGTTCCCCAGACCGGTACCACGGAGTTTTACAACCACCTCAAACCAGACGCTTTTAGGGGAAAGTAAATGTGGATTCCTACTCTGGGCACTGGGAAAGAGGATGAGCTCTCCTCCTCAGCAGGAAAACCAAAGCCTTGTGCTGCACCAACCTCTCTGCACTTGTCTCCATTGCACACACGAGCCCCGGGACATGGGATAGAAGATCTGCTGTCCGAGGCCACGGCACTCCGGAGCTGCAGCTGCACAAACACCACACAGGGAAGCAGGAACAGGACAGAGGCAGCTGTTTCACTTCCCGCTCTCATTTCCTCATTCACGCCTCGGGACTTGCCAAGGCAGCTGGAAACACCATTTCCCAACACACTGGCAAGTGAGGTGGGGTCACATATTTCAGGTCCCCCAGGAAGCTCCCAACACCCCCGAGCGCAGAGCACCTCTGTGCTCCAAGGGTGCCGCTTCCAGCCTTGCTCAAGCAGCCAAAACAGAGGCCCCGGGTCCATGGCCTTGAGGGAGCGCAGCCCCGCCGCAGCCGCTCTCATTGGGAGCAGGCACTCCAGTGAAGCAGGATGATGCCCAGGGCTGAAGCACGCAGAGCTCCGTGCAGACAGACTCCTATTCCAGAGCTGATCCCAACAGTGACACAAGCACCTCCTCCAACTCCTCCTCCCGCCCAGCCTAGACCTCCAGACCTGCGGCTGCACCCACAGGCTTTCACCCACCAAGCTCAGGGTCCCTGTCCAGTGCTGCTGCTGGGAATCAAACCCTCCTCCAGGTCTTAAAAATCTTTAGTTTTCAAGTCCAGCCCTTTGGGCCAGGGTCGGGTCCCTCCGGCTCATTTCCCGAGGCAGACCCTCACCCGCCGCTCCCTTTCCCACGCGAGGGGGTCACACTTGCCAATGTTCCCTGTGCCAGTGGCGTGTGCCGAGCTCCCAGTCCGCTCATCCACCTCTCCCCATCGCTGCTCTCCCATCTCCAACACTGCAGTATGGATGCACCTGGGGCCAGCAGTGGTGCCTACTGTCCTTTACCCTTGGGGTTGTGAAATTTGGGTTTCTTTCATCATTTCTCCTCCCACCCCAAGGTTTAGTTTTGATGCAATCTCTCCTCCCATCTTTTCCAACACATCTGGGAAGATCCAGGCTCTGCCCTGGCACATCCTGCACACCCTGCCCTCGCTGGCTCTGGCCGCCCCCCTTAAAGCCTCCACCAGCTCCTATTAGGAAACGGGACTCCAATTTCAGGTCCCCTGTGTGGGACCCCCACTGCGGGACACTTCTGCACCCTCTGCTACCAGTGCCTGGAGGGTCCCGGGAGGTTCCCCTGACACAGACGTGCTGGTGCAGACCTTGGGATAAAAGCTCCCAAGGCCCCAGGACAAAGTGGGACCGTGGGCATGGTGGGGGGTCTCACTGGGGGAGGAGGCAGTAAAACTTTTCAAGATTTTTTACCAGAAAATGGCTGATAATGGATCTGATATTTGTGAGAAAACCTTCGATTTTATTTTCCTTTCTTTCTCAAAAGCAGCGTTCATTTAAATTTAATAAAAGGGAAAACAGGCTTTCATCTTGCCTGCAGATTTCACATAAAGCTGCTCAACCCCCCACAATTCCAAAGAGAAAAATGTTGTTTTCCTGAAAATCACAGCTATAATGATTCCTCAACCTGACCCAGCGTGTCTGTCCTGCACCAGCCCAAGAATCTGGGGGTAACCTCGGCTCCACTGCCCGGCCCTGGCTCTGTGCTGGTGGTGTGTGTCAGGGGTTGACCCACAGAGTGGCTCCAGACACTGTGGCAGAACCGAAACTGGCACCTCTTGCCCCAGAACCGACCCTGATGCAGAGGAACTGCTGTAAAAATGAGCCAAAGCTCTGAGACAAGGGCAGGAGCCATGCGGGGCCAGGTGCTGCTGCCACAGAAAACAAATACATGTTTAAATTCAGTTGGTGTCTCCACACTAGATACTGTCAAACTATATTTTTTAAAGAAAACTTTTGTTTTAAGGAAAACTTCTCTAGAAAAAAGAAGCCTCCACTGTCAGTAGATCAGAGAGGGGCAATCTCCAACCGGTGACAGATGTGACATCATGTGTGCCACTGAAGTGCTTCTGGCTGGAGGAAGAGTAGTCTTTAGGGGCTTTGGCTTCACAAAACAAAGGACAAAACCTGGGATTTGCAGCAGGATGTTGATAATATTTTTAATAAGAGCAGGTGGAAAACCAAGTCGGGGAAAGTGAGGCCCTGGGACAGACAAGGGCTCAGGGAGGAGCAGGTGTTACCAGAGCACATCAAACCCTCCCCAGCCTCTCCATGGGTGCCTCCTCTGAACATATTCCATAGAATTGGGATGTTCTCACTCTGGCCACTGTGTCCATCGATCAGAGGTAAATATTTACCCCTTTGAAGATGTATGGTTATTGGCAAACTCTGACTGGGAGGGAAAAGGGAATGGCTTTCAAATAACCAGAGATTACCAGTGCTGCAGAACAAAAGTGTGTGGAGCACAGAGCTGCCTGGTTCCTCCATTATCAGCCCAGGGATATGGGATCCACCAGTGGGAACTGGGGTGAGAGGGGGAACTGGGGACAGCAGCAAGTGCTGTGGCTGCTCACTGCAGAGGGACGGATGTGCCATCCCAAATGTTCTTCCCAGCACACAGGCACCTATGCCGAGCTGTGCCATCCCACTCCTGCTTCCCATTCTGATGGAAATCCACTTTTTCCTCCTCCTGAGACTGAGGCTCTATCCCTCTTCTCCTCCATCCCTCTAGCCTCCATCTCTGTTCTCCTCTATCCCTCTTCTCCATCCCTTGCTCCTCCATCCCTCACTTCTCCATCCCTCTGTTACTCTATCCCTCGCTCCCCACCCCCAGTATCCTCTGCTCCTCCATCCCTTCAGTTGCTCCCTCATTCTTCCCGTTTCCCTGGCAACGCCCATCTCGCGCCGAGATCTGTCCCCTCTCTCCCTCTTATCTTTCTTCTCTCTCTTTCATCTCTCTCCTAATCTCCCTCCCCATTTTGAACCTCTGTCCTTTGCTTCCTTTCTCTGTCTCTCCCTTTTCATCTCCTCCAATGCCTTCTCTATCTCAGGGTTACAATTATTTGAATCTCACTTTAAAGAAATGATCTATTTAATTAACCACTGGGCCCTGGCCCCACTCCCGCCCTCCTGCAGCCTACTCTTCTGGCACGGGACCCTTGCCCACACCCCGAAGTGCCTTCTGGCCGAGGACGATGGGGTGACAGTGCCCTGCCACCCCTTCTCCAGCACCTGACAGCCCCGACCTCCAGCCACGTGATGCTCTTGTCCAGTCTGGACTTTTCCCAAAAAAGGCTGGACAAGGTGTTCCTTGAGGTCCCTCCAAATCTGAGATTCCATGACTCAATGATCGTAACACAGTTGGCTCCTGTGCCATAGATCACCCTCAACTTTTACGTTATATCAAAATAAAGGGAGACTAAAATTCATGGGGAAAAGGTGTTTCCTGAAAATCAGAGTCCTGATTGCACCCATTTAGCCATGGGGGTAATGGAAAGATGGGAGGAAGACAGGCTGCTCCAGGCTCTGGGGCCAATGGGAAGGAGCAGGGAGCCTGGCTCTGACTCGGGGTCACTTCCGTGGGACCCCTATGTTGTGGCACAGCCAGGAGCCCAGTGGAGCAGGCCCATGGCCACCAGCGCTGTCCCTGCTCTGGGGAGGTCTCTTTAGGGAACTTCTGCTCGGGGATGGGACAAGCAAATGCTGGAGCTGGCGTTCTGCTCTAGCCAGGGGGTGGAAAACCTGTGCTCTCTGAGCAGTCACAGGTGCATCAAAACTGCACCGAAACCTCACCAGTGCTGTATCAAAACCACACCAAAGCCACCGATGGCTCATGCCCAGAGTGGTGCCTGGGCAGGGAGCATTTTGGGAGGGGGATTCTTCTTGGCCCCACCTGCCTTCCCAAGGAGCTCCTGTTGCTGTGCCACAGGGCACATCATCTCCTCCCTAGAACACCAAACCCATCATGCTTCGGGCCTGATTTCCCAGCCCTTCTGCCCTCACAGCCTTTCCTGGAACACGGCACCAGGGCACCAGGAGAGTGGTGACAGCGAGCTGAGCTGCTGCTGGCACCTGGAGCAGTGATGCTGGTACCAGCCTCATCTGCTGAGTGAGGGGTTTTCCTCAGACTGACTGCAATGGCCGTGGCCTTATGGATGTCTGTGAGGCCCTTCCTGTCACTCCCCCGTGGAAGGGACCGAACCCTGGCACCTTGTATTCCTCAGATGCGAGTGCAGTGACTGACCATGACCAATGCACACCAGGCACCTGACGCCGTTCTGTCCTGGCACATCCCATTTTTCCTCATGGGCTCCTTGTGTGAGCGCCCCATTCTCCTTTGGAACAGACATGGCCTCTCTATCCCCACCCACGTGCATGCAGGTAAGTGTTGCTGCAGAGAGGTCCAGAATCTGCCTTTAAACCTTACAGTCACGTCATCCCTTAAAATGCTGCCACTCCGGAGCCCCAGTGGCAGGAAGAGCCTTTAAATCAGGTAACTGGTGTGGGGTGAGCTGAGGAAGAGCGGCTGCTGCTAGCTGGGCCCCCTCTGGCAGCACAAGCACCCAGAGCCCAACCAAGGCAGCACCGACCCCAGATCCCCCGGTGCTCCAGGGGTTTGTCAGTGGTTTGGGACTGGCAGCATATGCGGCCCTGCCAGGAGCAGGGAAGGCTCCCAGCCCTGCTGCTGTCCCAGCCTGGCTTCAAAGGCTCCGCACAGAACCCTCGCTCTGCCTTGAAAAACAATTTTTGCTTTTAAATGAAATAAACAGGGAAAGAAAAGACTTTCAAGTTCCTCCTTGCTGCAACGGCTTCTCCCCAGCACAGTCCCTTTCCTCTCCGAAAATAGCCGAGCTATTCAAAAGAGATGCAAGAAGAAAAAAAGGAACTGAATAGAGGAAAAGGGAAAGAAAAAAATGGAGCCCCAAGGGGGTGGAGAAAAACAGAATGAAAAGACAGCAAAAGTAAAGAAAAGGGATGAAAAATAAAGGAGGGGGAAGAGAGAGACAGACAGAGGAGCTTTGAAAAGAAAGAATGCTGCCAGCCTGAATACAGGGAGTAGGAAAAAAGGGCCCTGAAAAGAAAGAGCCGGCTGGAATGACCTCTCATTCAGGGCTGTGCCAATCACCGCCGCGATGGAAATCCTTTCTTCTTCCCTGCATTCTCTCTCTTTCCAGCGGGGGCAGAGGGAAGAGGAAGAAAGGGGAGCTAATTCTCAGCATAGCAGAAAATAAATCTGCTCTTTGCGAAGTCCCTGAAAGGCGCCGAGGCGCTGACAAATCCGCTCCCAGCACTGACACATGCAGATGGGGACAGAAAGGAAACGGGACTGAGCAGTGCAGGGCCGGACTACCTTCACCACCTCACCATTCCTCTGGAAAATGAGGGAGCAAACACCCCAAGCAAATAAATCTGTAGGAACAAGTGTGAATTCAGGTCAACCCCCAAACCTTGCAGGGAAAGACAGGGGATGGTTGTGGCAGAGGCAAGCCCAGGAGCCTGATCCTGGGCTAGGTCCTGCAGGGAGCAGGGGGCAAAGGGTGGGTGCAGCCCCCTTCACCCTGCAAACCTCAAACCCTCCAGCACCCACCCTTGCCTGGAAAGACCCAACAGGGCTTTTACCTGGGTCTATGACTGCCAGCCCTGCCCCAGTTCATTCAGCATCTTCAGCAGTGGTGGGGGTTAACAGACCCTGGTGGAGATGGACCAAACAGCTCAAACAACCCCAAAACGAACCAAAGTGCAGTGGGAGAGTAGCACTGGGACGTGGGACAAAGGGAGGTGACACCCAGGGGGAAGAAAACACTGGAGATGGAGCCCACCAGGACACCAGGTCCTCTGGACCCTGGGATCCTGTAGGGACTTGGGTGTGATGCCATCCGACCCCAAAACAGCCCCGGGCTGAGGGTGGGAGGAATGTCCTGAGCCCATGTGGCATCACTCCTGCTTGACACAACTCCAGCTCAGCATCCCCGGGTCCGGGGTTAATCATAAACCGCCAGGACCTCAGGGCAGAGCCATAAATGTGGCCGGAGGTCTGAGGAGACAAGACACAGGCAGGAGGAGTTCAGGCACCCTGGTGTGTGTGACCCAGCGGGCTGTAAAAGGGGAAAACCAACACAAAATGGTACAAATGGGAGATGTGTGTCACCCCAAAGGGAACAGGCTGCCTGGTGGGATGTGAAAGAGCTGCTCAGCTGCAAGGACTAAGGGAAGATCCCCACAGTGGGAAGGGTCTCACTTAATGGTCTTACTTTCAAGAGCATTGTTACCCTTATCCTCGGGAACAATTTTAGTCCAGCTTTGCTGTTCCCATGTGTGGAACCTGTCCATTCTGCAGGACAGGGGCTCCTGGGCCTGGCTGTCCCTGTCGCCTCAGGCTCCGTCCTGTGCTGGACTGCAAGGACAGAGAGATGGAAACACAGGGCCATCCCAGATCCACTCATGGCACCAGCGATGTCCAACCAAAGTTAAAGGCAGTGAGGAAGGTGAATACCCGAGTCTGCATTCTGCTGACAGGTTCAGCCTTCCCAAGCGCTGAGCACTGGCAAGCATCCCCTGAGTCCCTGCACGTGGACAGATGTTAAATTTCACACTGTGACCACCAGCCCTGAGGCAAACAGGGACAGGAACCTCAGCACAGCACAGCACGGGCACGCACAGCTCCCCACTGCTCTCCTACAGCTTATCCCAGGCAGGAAGCAAGGGAGTCCCAGTGCCCTGCAGGGCTGGGGATGCCTGCTCCCCACAGGGACCTTGTGCCCACCACGACTGGGCATCACTGAACTCTGCCACTGTCCCTGCATATACCGTCCTCCCTGCAGGGCTGGGTGATTAGTTAATCATAGCTGAGGGGCTCTAATTTGAGTGTGATAACTAATACTCGACTGGATAATCTTCCACATGTAAGTCTGCCGGTCCTGAAGCCACTCCCAGCTCTGGCAGCTGGGCAGGGGCTGCAGTGGGGATAGGTGAGGGGCTGCAGGGCCGGGGAACACTTCATTCTGTGTCTGCTCTGCCAACTCCAGATTTTGAGGCTGTTCTGCCTTGGAGAAACTGCCCCTGTGTGCCACAGCCCCCAGGACATCCCCGAGCACAGCACAAGCAACTGTGGTTTGCCTCAGGGATGAGGAAGGTCCGGGTGAGCGAAGCACAGCTGAACCAGCATGGGGGACACTGACCTCCAGCTCTGTGGCTCAGGAATCACCCCCAGCACAAGGAACCCGCTGCAGAACCCAGCCCACACAGCCCAGCCACAAACACAGGCAGTGTATTTCCTACAGACCAGAGGTGATGGGAGGGGAGGGAATTGGAGCTTTCCACCATGGGTAGGAAGAGGTATGGACAGGAACTGGGGAGCACTGAGCCCCCTTCCAGCCACACCAGGCACTGGACCAGGCCACCTGGGAACGTCCCACTCCCAATTTTCCACCAACACGGCTCTTCAGCGTGTCACACCATTACAGGAACAGACACAGCTGCACAGCTGCCGATGCCACTTCTACTTTCAGATCCCCAAGGCGGGAAAAGTTTCGGATCCTTTTCTGTCCAACTGAGAGGTGGGGGGCGAGTGTTTGGTAGGCTGAGTCGGGCAGACGGAGCAGGAAGCACTGGACAAAGGTCTGCTGGTGGCCGTTCATGAATTCCCAGCTCAGGACTGACCCAAGCCAGGTGTGGAAGATACGGTATCCCCATACGGCCCAAAGCCAGCTGTGCTTGCTGCCCCCACAGCACCAGCCCGCCTGCACGGCCCATGTCTGTGAGATCCAAAGCAGCAGAGGACTTGGCTGCTTTTCCTGGGGGAAAGGCAGAGGTGTCTGCTCTGGGGATGCTGTGCTGGCTGCACGCTGCTGCCAGGTCACAGGGCCAGGGTAAAACGCAATTCCCCCTTATTGCACGTGTGCTTTTGTGTGTCATCGTGCTGTGAAAGCCCCTGCAGTGCTCCTGACTCTGTGCAGAGGCCAGGATTTTATACAAAAATACGCATATTTATCTTTTGGAGTTGAATGAACAGGGTCTGGCACTGCTGTCCGGAGTGTGTTGCAGTGGTTGGACAGGACACAGACACAACCTGGCACACCGGGAGCTGGCTGGGAGTAATGCCCAGGCCCTGCAGCTCATGGCTGTCCCATTCCTGAAAACAGAGCCAATGCTGGATGAACCTGGGCTGGGAGCTACTGTGGGCACTGGGGGATGGATCACCTGCCTGGTGTAAAGTGCTCGGATAGGGCTTGTTGGGTGATACAGGGAGATGCAGTGGGCAAAACCTGCTCTTGAGCGGGAGGGTGGGGATATTTGCGCCATTTACTCATCCTAATTAATATTTCTCAAGGTCTCAGTGAGGCTGGGCTGTCTCTGCCTTGGCTCTGGCAGCCCTGGCTCATCCTGGGGTCTGCACCACTTCCCCTGCCCGTTTTCATCCCAATCTGCACAACCCCTGTACTTTGTGCCCTTCCTTCTCACAGCCAGAAAGTCCCATAAACACCCACAATATTCAACTGTTGAAATGATTTCCTTCAAGGTGTCCCTTGTTGATAATCACAAAACCAAACCAAACCACTGGAACCCCCATAAATCAGGGCTAGCTCTCGGCAGGCGAGCTCGGCGATGGCCCAGCCGGGCTCTGCTGCTGCGTGCGGAGCGGCCAAGGTGCAGATGGGGATGGATGGGAGGGGATTCAGAAGAGAGACTCAGTGCCCTGATGGAGGAGGCTTGTCCAGCTCTGCCTACAGTTCTGCCTCTGAGCAAGTGTTTTTTCTCCAGAGGGCACCCCTGACCCCAGGTCAGAGCTCTTCTGAGAGGCATTAGCTCCCAGTGAACTGCTGCCCCCTCAGCCATGGGTACACGTGAGGCGGGGCTGGAATCATGGAATCACTAAGGCTGAAAAGCCCTCTGAGATCATGGAGTCCAACCGCTCCCCAGCACTGCCAAGGCCACCACTAAACCATGTTCCCTAGTACCACGTCCATACAGCATTTGAACGCTTCCAGGGCTGGTGACTTCGTGCGCAGCAGGCACAGAGCGGCCATGGCAAGGACAAACTGATGGCTCTGGAGCAAATCCAAGGGCAGAGCCAGGAGGGCAGGTCAATCTGTGCCTGGGAAGGGCAACTCTCAGCTGCTCAACAAATGAACAAACAATTGACTGGCATGGAGCAGGGAGCTGTTTGAGTTGGGAGTTTAAGATGCCTACATTCTGGATGGCAGAGTGGTCAGGACTCAGAGCAGAAAGTCCTTTCTGAGGAAGGAGAGCCTCACAATCCCTGTGGATTGACTTGGGAAGGGAAGCAACTCCCAGGAACATCCATCCTAACCACAAAAACAACTCTTCCCAACAGCAGCCACCAGCCAGGCCTGTCCTGGGCATCCCCCATGCACCCACCCAGTACTGGATGTCCCTGATTCTCCTGGCTGGTCCGGACTGTCCCTGATCTGCCTGGTCACGTGCAGCATCTCTTGGGGAGGTTGGGAGGAGCAGGCCAGGCTGCCCTGAGGGTTCTGTGATCTCAAAGGTCCTTTCCACCCAAAATGATTCCATGGTTCAAAGGAGAAGTTCTCCCTTGAGGGCAGCCCACCATGGGTTGGAGACAGGGCTCTTCAAGGGAAACCTGCCAACTGTTCTCCAGCTTGCTCATGGATTCCCAGTCCTGAGCCCAGAGGAACTGGCACCTCCCAGCCCCCAGTTTAACCCCCAAGCCAGGGGCTGGTGCTGCAGGACATGGGAAGGGCCCTGGGATAGTGGGTATGGGAACAGACCGATGGAGAGGGAAGCGAAAAGTTACCAGGGAGCACACCAGAATTAAAACTTGAAAGCAAATGCAGGGGAGAGACAGAACTGGTTAAACCGGGATAAGATGGTGAGGACAGGGTGCCAGGAGAGAGGCAGACAGGGGAGAATGGCCTGACACCACAGAGAATGGGCATGAGATGATGCTGAGAAACAGGAAAGACAAATTTAGAGGCAGCGGCGAGCACTCTTCCTCTGGAAGCTCTGCCTGTCCTTCCTCCCCCTCCTCTCCTTCACCATGGGCATGGGCAGGATGCGGGCTCCAGCCTGGTGTGGCTCTGATGGCCAGGGGCCAGTCCCAGCTGTGCCCAGGGAAGGACCCCAGCCCTGCCATGGGGCTGACTGGACAGCGAAGGCTCCCTGCAGAGCATGAGCAGCCCCTCACCGTCCCATCCTAGTGCCTGCAGTCCCACCTGCAGTCCCCAGGAAATTCCTGTTCCCCGGCCGCAGCTCCCAAGCACAGCACGTTGCGGTGTGCACTGCCCAGGCATGAACGCGGGTCCCCACGGACAAGCAGTGGAAGTAAAACAATGAGCGTGTCCGCGTGCTGCTTCCTCCTCCCAGCCCGCTCTTCCCGAAAGGAAGCGCTGCGATACTGCCCAGAACGGACTGGCTGGGTTTGCTCTCTGCCAAACCCAGACTGTGTCACTGTCTGGAGAGGAGGCTGTGGGAAGACCTTAGAGCTCCTTCCAATGCCTAAAGGGGCTCCAAGAGAGCTGGAGAGGGACTTTGGACAAGGACCTGGAATACCAGGACAAGGAGGAATGGCGTCAGACTGACAGAGGGCAGGGAATTGTCATAGGTTGCCCAGAGAAGCTGTGGCTGCCCCATCCTTGGAAGTTTTCAAGGTCCATTTGGATGGGGCTTGGAGCAACCTGGTGTTGAAGCTCCAGGGCCATGAGATGTACCTTGTCCTGCCAGACCTCCCTGCCTTGCACAGCTGAGGTGCTCCTCGGCACCCCATTGTCCTTGGGTTATCCCTGGAGCCAGTCTGGAGAAAATTCATGTGAACTGTCTGCAAGTTTGTCTTTGCTTTGCACAACAGAGCACCCAAACACTGGTCACTTCTCCTTTAACTAAAATCTGTGACACTCTGCAGGGAACATTGTCCAAACACTCTGAGAACCAGGAGGTCACAGCACAGGGACACCAGAGAGCCACCCGCAGGTGTTGATGTATTGTACCTGTTAATTTTCATTAGAAATATTGGACTGGCACTCAAATGACAGACGGACAGCTGTGAGGAAAGGCCAGGAAAAGTCAAAAACATGTTTCTCCCCTTTAATTTAAAGTTTGGGAAAGAAAGTTCATCATTGCTTGTTCCCTCAGTGGGGAGAGCCCTGTTGCCCTGTTGAAGTTGAAGCCAGGCGGGCAGAACAGCCTCCCTGGTGTCTAAATACAGACCCCCAAATACACAAATACAGACCTTCCTCCACGGCTCAGCAGGAGCAGCTCCTTCCCGACTGACATCCCACATTTCATTGAGCTTTGGGTAGAAATTGGGATTTAGGGAAAGCCATGCGGGGCACGGGCTGTGCCGAGTCTTCTCCCACCCCAATCCCACTGCGACCCACAGCCTCTCGCCAGGACGAGAAAGGAGGGTATGCACGGGGCTCAGGAGAAAATGTGGGACAGAGGAACAATGGGAAAACGCTTGTCACTGATCGTGGTCCCTGTCCCCAAGGTCAAGCCCTGTGGGAAGGGCTCAGCAGGGACCGTGACTCATCCTGAGCACTCGCCATAGGCAGCACAAAGGATGGGACTGGGGCACTGCTGGCACATTGCATCCCAGCCATCCTGCAGCGTTCTCCCAGCCCCACCGCGCCACCTCTGTGGCACACATGCCCTGAACAGGTATTTGAGGTGTTGCAGGAGCTGGCACCTGAGCCCAGACAGGTGGGCTCTGTGAGCCAGGGACATGATGGGGCTTGGGAAACCAAATCTGGGAGTGGGTGGCAGAGGGAAGAGGCAGCAAATCCAGCAGGAAGCCCCCTTGGCACTTGGCTGCCCCTCATGCCCACACTGGCTCTGGCCTGGCAGACCGCAGGGACATGCCCAGAGACTGGGCTCGAGCAGAGGCTGAGCTGGAGCTGACTTCTCCACAAGGAATAACTGTAAAGTAAAGGAGCACAGGCAGCCTCTCTCTCATGGTTGTGATGCTGGCATGTTCCTGGCAGTACAAACCCACTGCTTTGTCTATTCCTCAGCATTCCCACCTGCAGAGCAGAGCAGGACAGTGTCTATGCTCCTCCCTCTCCACACTGTGATTCCCAAACTAGTTGATAAATTAAAATGGCCCAATAAAACTGTTCAAAACAAACACTTTCTCGGGGCATTCCAAAATGCCAACATGAAGAGCTGTGACCCATACCACAGGAGATGCTCCACTCCCACTGCTGCAGAGACCCATGTCTGACCCTAAGAGTCACTCCCCAAGTTTGGGTGGGAAGGTGTCCTGGGATGTAGCAGAGGTTCAGCTCCTGTTTCCCCCTTTGGACGGAAACTGTGTGACCCACAAAGAGGGCACCAGTGCAAAGCTGCTTGCAGGAGAGGAGCTGGGCCCAGGCAAGGGGTACGTGCCTGTTTCACGGCTGCTTCTGCAGTGAGGACATTGTCACCCAGGGTGGGAGCAGGGGACAGTCACTGCCTGGCCAGTGCTGCCCCAGCTGCTGCTCCCAATGGCCAGACAGGGATCCGGCAGATCCTGGGGCTGCCAGAGGAGAATGCTGAGACTGGTGCCTCCCAGTGATTTCTTAGGGTCCCTGTGAGATCCATGCCAAGAGCTTCCCTCCAACCCAAGGTGTGTTTGTTCAGTCCTGTGGCCAGCCCTGAATACCCACAGGATCCATAGCTTAGTGGGGCCAATTCCAATCGGGGACAGAGGAGATACCAAGGCAAGGCCAGGAGCAGGGTGTGGGCAGTAGGAGTGTGGCATGGGATGCAGGATTGTGGTGTGGGGCACAGGAGAGTGGTGTGGGATGTGGGAGGGCTGATGGAACTGTAGGCTTTGGACCTGGTGGGGAGCTTCAGGCTCCGGCCCCGGGGGAATCGGGCTTTGAAGTTGGGGGTGGGTCAGGCTCCAATCCAGTGGAGGTCAGGGTCTGGGCTGCCCCCATTCTCCCTGGTCATCCTCCTCTTCCTACATGGCTGCTCACAGGAAAAATCCTAATGCTTGATTAATTAATTAATTGTAACTAATATATCCACTGCACAGTGTTATGACCAGAGCTCCGGAGAGCTTTCACGCAGCTCCCCTCAGTCCCTTGCTGGGGCGCAGAACACAAAGCCCCCCAGTCCTCACGGTGCCCCTGAGGAGCACCGGGCGGTCCCACACCGGGAAATCCAGGGGTGTTCCGGGACTGAAGGTAAAGCGGCACCTGCCTGGTGTGGGAGCAGCCCGCCGGAGTCACCCGCCACTCCCCACAGCATTTCAGTCCCCCGGAGCACATTGTCGCTGCGAACATGGGGGACCCCACCCGGCACCCCTGTGGCTGGCCGGTCCCACACACCGGGAAACTCCCTAAACTTCGGGCACGGCGCGCGGGGACCGCCCGGCTCCCGCCATGACCCTCAAAGCCGCGGGGTCGGGGCACTCCACGGTGCCGCCCGACCCCTGAGCCCCCGAGCATCCCTCCCACGCGCGATACCGCCGCGGGTCCCTCCCTGCGCTGCTCCCCCCTCCCGCAACAGGTCAGGGCCCCCCGCCCCACGTCCTCCCCGCAACTTTCCCGGAGGAGAAAGTTTGCGCGCGGTCACGGGGAAAGTTCTCGGGGGGTGTTTCATGGGGAGGGACGGCCCCACGCACGGAACTGGGATCCCCCCCGTCCTCCCCTGTGCTCCCGGTCCCTCCCGCCGCCATCGCTCCCGTCTCCGTCGCGCGGGGCAGGAAGGCGGCGACATCCCGGTGTCCCCGCTGTTGTACCCCCCATTGGAAGCGGGGGGGTGGGGTGGGTGGGCTTCAGGGGCACGGCGGGGGCCGGTGAGGACTCACCGGCGGCTCCACGGGGCGGCGGCGGCGGCTCCGGGCCCGGCGCTGGGTGCGCAGGAAGGAAGAAGGAGGGAATGAGGCAGGGCTGACGTGAAGGGATGCAAAGCAGCTCCTCCTAACTCGCCCGCCCTTCATCTTCCTCCCCCTCCTCAACTTGCCCGACCACCGCGAACCGCTCCCCCCGGTTCAGCAGCATCCTCCACCGGAGCCGGGGCCGCCCTCGGTACCAGTTTGGGGGGTCAGAAGTAGGGGGAATGGGCGTGGGAGTGGTCGATGAGGACCCTATGCCCACACTGTCCCTGCATGATGTCCCCTCCAGCTGCACAGGGGTCATTTTCTACCTCATCTTCATTTTGGGGGATTGGGATCCCATAGAATGATGCTGAGGGGGGGACGGCCTTCTCAAGGGACCCATATCCTACCTGGGCATCGCTCTCCTCCGCTATGGTGATAGGAAAGGTCATGTGCACCCCAAAAAGCTTGTAGGGATTGACGGCAAGGACCCCTCTCTCCCCAAAAATGGGATGAGAGGAATTAGGGATGTTACAGGAATTGCAGGGGTTTGGGGTGGGGATGCTGTTCACCGCACGCAAAGAGGTGGAGGGAGAGGCCAGGGTGTGCAGGGGTAGGGTGGCAGGAGGTGGCCGGTTCCCAAAGGAAGGAAGTGAGATGGGATGTGGTACAGGAAGGGGAGCAGGTGGTCCAGGAACTGGAGGGTTTGGGAGGGGAGGTGCTGTTGGCTCCCCCAGGAAGGTGGAGGGAGAGGCTGAGCTATGTGTCTGTGGGGATGTGGTAGCAGGAGGCAGCTGGTCCCCAAAGGGAGGGATGGAGATGAGATGAGGCGTGGGAAGGAGAGTGGGTGGCAACAGCCAAGGATCTGCGGGCTGCAGGCTCTAGCTCCCATCGTGAGGAGGAGGAGGAGGAAGATGAGGGTCTCCTCCCCATGGAAGAAGGAGCATGCAGAGGAAGCCGGTATTTGACTGGTGTGTCGGGAGATTCTCATCTCCATGGAAGCAGGTGGCGCGGCCAGACTAATCGCAATAGAGTTTGTCTCCACACGCAGCCCTTTGTCTGGGCTTACTTCTGCTTTTCTGGTTTTTTTTTTGTGTTCTTGGTGACAACTGAGCTCCCTGCTCTGTCCCCGCTGCCACTGCCGGTGCTCACATTCCCTACGCCTGTCTGGGGGCTGCTCAGCATCCCGTCTCGTCCTTGTTGCTGCCCGCCGGCCCAGCCTGGAGCTCGGACCCGACTGCATCACCGGTCCCCAAACTGCCACTTCCTTCCCCACATTCCCAGCCCGCCCTCGCCCCGCACGTGGACTGGAAACGGCTCTGCCTGCACAAATATTTGCCAATACTGACGGGGAGAGACGAGGCACAGGGAGATTCACTCGTTTAAATTCCCGTGGGTGCCCCAGCCAGGGGGTATGCCTGGTCCTGGCACCTGGCGGGGCACAGAGCACGGCGTGGAGAGGTACATGGGGCGGAACACAGAGCGGGGCGTGGAGCAGGGCACGGGGCAGGTCATAGGGTGGCACACGGAACGGGAAACAAAGCAGGGCACAGAGCGGGATACAGAGCGTGACACAGAGTGGGGTGCACAGTGTGACCCGGAGCGGCACCCGGCGCGGGACCGGGCGCGGCGCGGCCGAGGTCAGGACCGGCCCCGGCACCTCCGGCTGTCAGGGAGCAGCTGCCCGTCCGCTTCAGCCAATCAGGACGCGGATTCAGGAGGCTGCTGCCTCAGCCAATCAGAACGCGGATTCAGGAGGCTGTGCTGCCTCAGCCAATCAGGACGCGGATTCAGGAGGCTGTGCTGCCTCAGCCAATCAGGACGCGGATTCAGGAGGCTGCTGCCTCAGCCAATCAAAACGCGGATTAAGGAGGCTGCTGCCTCAGCCAATCAGAACGCGGATTAATGAGGCTGCTGCCTCAGCCAATCAGAACGTGGAAGCTCGAAAATGCAGCCGCCTCAGCCAATCAGGACGCGCGGTCTCCTGCCCCGGGTCTCTCTGCGGCTCTTCCCTTCCCCTCTCCCCGTTCCTCCCAGCCCACCGAGGCGCGCACTGACCCTTCTCTCCCTGCCCTCGATGTCCCCCGCCGTGCCTGGCGGTCCCGCTGGCCCCGAGGAACCGTGTCCGTGCCCCCCCGGTAAGGGCCCGTGGCTAGCCCCCGGTGCAACGCGGGATTGCCCCGCCCTTTTCTCACACTCCTCAGCAGAGAGCGTTATTGCGGGCCCTGGCCGGTGTGTACCCGCGCTGAGGGCAAGCGGGACCGGGCAGGGGCCAGTGAGCTCTGACCCCGCCGGTGCCCACGCGCACGCCCCCTCCGGGCAGGCAGAGCCGCTGGCCCTTTAAGAGAGGGTGTGGCCTAACGCCTAGCCCCGCCCCCTGCGTGCGGCGCCGGTCCCGCCGGTGCTGCTGCGCCCCCTGGCGGCCCGCGCGGGGAGCAGCGGCGAGTCCCGGTGGTCCCGGTACTGGCAGCGGCGGCCCCATCCCGGCTCTTGACCTGTCCCTCCTCTTCTCCGGGACTGCAAGGAACGGCCGTAGCGCCCCGGCGGCAGGCCCTGGTGCAGCCGCGCGGTCCCGGGGAACCCCCGCCCAGGAGCGGCTTTGATCGCCCACCCGAGCCCGGTTCCCGCGCCCCGGCTGCTCCGCAGGGTCACCGCGGGGCTCAGTCCACCGGAGCCGGGCCGTAGAGCCGCCGCCCCTGCGCTTCCGGGGCGGCCGAGGGGCTTCCTACGGTGGGGCTGCGGCCGCGGTGCTGCTCCCGGTGCTGCTCCCGGCCCGGCCCGGCCCGGCCCAGCTCGGCCCGGCCCAGCGCGACGCGCCGCCGGGATGATCAACGCCATCCTAGTGTTCAACAACCACGGGAAGCCGAGGCTTGTCCGCTTCTACCAACACCTGGTGCGCGACCGGGGCCGGGGCCGCCGGTGGGGCTGCGGCAGTGGGTGCCTGAGCCTGGTGCGGGACCGGGACCAGTGCGGGGCCGAAGGCGTCGTGGGGCTCGATGGGGCTGGGGGGTCTCGGGAGCCGGGGCGGTCCTAAGAGGAGAGGAAGCCCTGCCGGTGCCCTGGTCGTGTCCTTCAGGATGCCCCGGGTCACCCATGGGTGGAACCGGGAGTGGCCCGTCACCCGAAGCCGCGGGCGCACGGCCTTCTCTGGGGTCAGCAGGGCACAGTGGGTGACGTGGGTTCCATGGATGAGAAGTGCATTCATGGTGCCCACCCACGTTCTCCTCCTGGCAGGCGGAAGAGGTCCAGCAGCAGATCATCCGTGACACCTTCCACCTGGTGCTAAAGCGAGATGACCACATCTGCAACTTCCTGGAGTGTGGCAGGTACTGGGCAGCGAGGGGCCGTGCCAGGCTGTCTCCTCACGCTGCGTGGTGCCTGGGTGTCCCCCCAGAGCCCTTCAGCTCTCCGCATGTCCCCACAGCCTGTTCGGCGGCTCGGACTACAAGCTGATCTACCGGCACTATGCCACGCTGTACTTCGTGTTCTGCGTGGACTCCTCGGAGAGTGAGCTGGGCATCCTGGACCTCATCCAGGTGTGTCCCTGCAGGGCCCTGTTCCCTGGGCACAGCCCAGCCCTGACACCATTCAGCGGCGTTTCGTGCCTGTGGCATCCTTGTGCCAGCCTTTCTGAAAGGCCTGAGAAGCCGCACGGGGCCGTCGTGGAGCAGGAGGCCGCACGTACTCCCTGGGCTTCTACATGGTTTCTTCACCTGGGGCAGCAGGGGAAGTCAATCTGAGTGAATGTCTTTTAGAAATAGAAGCACAGAGTCGTTTAGGCTGGAAAAGTCCCTTAGGAGCATCAGGTCCAAACAATAATCCTAGAATCATGGAATCTCAGGTTGGAAGGGACCTCAGGGATTGTCTGNGCTGCCTCAGCCAATCAGAACGCGGATTCAGGAGGCTGTGCTGCCTCAGCCAATCAGGACGCGGATTCAGGAGGCTGCTGCCTCAGCCAATCAAAACGCGGATTAAGGAGGCTGCTGCCTCAGCCAATCAGAACGCGGATTAATGAGGCTGCTGCCTCAGCCAATCAGAACGTGGAAGCTCGAAAATGCAGCCGCCTCAGCCAATCAGGAAGCGCGGTCTCCTGCCCCGGGGCTCTCTGCGGCTCTTCCCTTCCCCTCTCCCCGTTCCTCCCAGCCCACCGAGGCGCGCACTGACCCTTCTCTCCCTGCCCTCGATGTCCCCCGCCGTGCCTGGCGGTCCCGCTGGCCCCGAGGAACCGTGTCCGTGCCCCCCCGGTAAGGGCCCGTGGCTAGCCCCCGGTGCAACGCGGGATTGCCCCGCCCTTTTCTCACACTCCTCAGCAGAGAGCGTTATTGCGGGCCCTGGCCGGTGTGTACCCGCGCTGAGGGCAAGCGGGACCGGGCAGGGGCCAGTGAGCTCTGACCCCGCCGGTGCCCACGCGCACGCCCCCTCCGGGCAGGCAGAGCCGCTGGCCCTTTAAGAGAGGGTGTGGCCTAACGCCTAGCCCCGCCCCCTGCGTGCGGCGCCGGTCCCGCCGGTGCTGCTGCGCCCCCTGGCGGCCCGCGCGGGGAGCAGCGGCGAGTCCCGGTGGTCCCGGTACTGGCAGCGGCGGCCCCATCCCGGCTCTTGACCTGTCCCTCCTCTTCTCCGGGACTGCAAGGAACGGCCGTAGCGCCCCGGCGGCAGGCCCTGGTGCAGCCGCGCGGTCCCGGGGAACCCCCGCCCAGGAGCGGCTTTGATCGCCCACCCGAGCCCGGTTCCCGCGCCCCGGCTGCTCCGCAGGGTCACCGCGGGGCTCAGTCCACCGGAGCCGGGCCGTAGAGCCGCCGCCCCTGCGCTTCCGGGGCGGCCGAGGGGCTTCCTACGGTGGGGCTGCGGCCGCGGTGCTGCTCCCGGTGCTGCTCCCGGCCCGGCCCGGCCCGGCCCAGCTCGGCCCGGCCCAGCGCGACGCGCCGCCGGGATGATCAACGCCATCCTAGTGTTCAACAACCACGGGAAGCCGAGGCTTGTCCGCTTCTACCAACACCTGGTGCGCGACCGGGGCCGGGGCCGCCGGTGGGGCTGCGGCAGTGGGTGCCTGAGCCTGGTGCGGGACCGGGACCAGTGCGGGGCCGAAGGCGTCGTGGGGCTCGATGGGGCTGGGGGGTCTCGGGAGCCGGGGCGGTCCTAAGAGGAGAGGAAGCCCTGCCGGTGCCCTGGTCGTGTCCTTCAGGATGCCCCGGGTCACCCATGGGTGGAACCGGGAGTGGCCCGTCACCCGAAGCCGCGGGCGCACGGCCTTCTCTGGGGTCAGCAGGGCACAGTGGGTGACGTGGGTTCCATGGATGAGAAGTGCATTCATGGTGCCCACCCACGTTCTCCTCCTGGCAGGCGGAAGAGGTCCAGCAGCAGATCATCCGTGACACCTTCCACCTGGTGCTAAAGCGAGATGACCACATCTGCAACTTCCTGGAGTGTGGCAGGTACTGGGCAGCGAGGGGCCGTGCCAGGCTGTCTCCTCACGCTGCGTGGTGCCTGGGTGTCCCCCCAGAGCCCTTCAGCTCTCCGCATGTCCCCACAGCCTGTTCGGCGGCTCGGACTACAAGCTGATCTACCGGCACTATGCCACGCTGTACTTCGTGTTCTGCGTGGACTCCTCGGAGAGTGAGCTGGGCATCCTGGACCTCATCCAGGTGTGTCCCTGCAGGGCCCTGTTCCCTGGGCACAGCCCAGCCCTGACACCATTCAGCGGCGTTTCGTGCCTGTGGCATCCTTGTGCCAGCCTTTCTGAAAGGCCTGAGAAGCCGCACGGGGCCGTCGTGGAGCAGGAGGCCGCACGTACTCCCTGGGCTTCTACATGGTTTCTTCACCTGGGGCAGCAGGGGAAGTCAATCTGAGTGAATGTCTTTTAGAAATAGAAGCACAGAGTCGTTTAGGCTGGAAAAGTCCCTTAGGAGCATCAGGTCCAAACAATAATCCTAGAATCATGGAATCTCAGGTTGGAAGGGACCTCAGGGATTGTCTGGTCCAACCTTTCTTGGCAAAGCACAGCCTAGACAAGGCCCAGCACCCTGGCATCTGAGAAGTGTCCAGCACTGGGGAATCCCCCACTTCCCCTGGGAGATTATTCAATGGCCGTTTTCTTTGGAAAAAATTTTCCTCTTGTGCCTTATTGGAATCTCCCCAAGAGGAACTTGTACCCATCACTCCATGTGTCTTTCCATGTGACTCCTTGTATGAAGGGAGTTTCCAGCTTTGTAGCCACCCTTTAAACACCAGGACATGGGGAGAAGGCCCCCCTGAGCCTCCTTTTCTCCAGGCTGAGCCCACTCAGCTCCCTCAGGCACTCCTTGTGCTCCAGACCCGCCCCCAGCTCCGTTCCCTGCCCTGGACACGCTCCAGCCCCTCCAGGTCTCCCTTGTTGGGAGGGGCCCCCAGCTGCCCCCAGCACTGGAGGTGCCCCAGCAGTGCCAGCACTGGGGACAGGCACTGCCCTGGGGCTGTGCCCACACTGGGGCTGACACAAGCCAGGTGCCATTGGCCTCTTGCCCACCTGGGGACACCTGGGCTCATGTTCAGCCACAGTCTCCAGCATCCCTACTTTCCAGTTCCCATTCTAACCTTCCAGTTACTCTGCCCCATGTCTGGAATATTGCATGGGCTTGGTGAGACCATCTTGCCTGGTCTCTGTGCTGACCATCCCTTCTACTGCCCCAGGTGTTTGTGGAGACGCTGGACAAGTGCTTTGAGAACGTATGTGAACTGGACCTCATCTTCCACATGGACAAGGTGGGTGCTGGGCCCTGGGCTGCTCCAGAGCCTGCATTTCTGGGGCTGGGGCTCGCCAGGAGACTGTGCATATGACAGGTCACTTTGGGAAGGATTGAGATCCTGTGAGGGAAGCTTTCAGCCTGTGTTCTTTGAAAGCTCACCCACATTGTGACCTCCCGGTGAGAGGCCTGAGTGCTGGCCGAGCCTGCGGGGGGTGCTGAGCCCCACCGTGGGGCTGTCCCGGCGCTGGGTGACTGCAGCCTAGTGACGGATCTGTGCTCCACGGCCAGCACTGCTGGCACTGGGCAGACTCTGGCCTGGTGCTGGGGCATTCTGCCTCTGCTCCAAGCTGTGTCACCCCGTGGGAGTCGTTAACGTTTTACTACAGCTGCAGGGAAAAAACCGGGAGGAACAATGGCTGCAGGGAGAAAAAAAGGGAAGGAACAATGGGAGTGTTTGGAATTCAAAGTGCTGGGTAAACTTTGGTTTGAGACACACCCTGTAATGTTTCCTCTTGAGCTGGACTGAGTTCCTGGGCAGAAACCCATCCCCTTTGATCATTTCCTGGGTCACGAGACTGAAGATAGCTGGGAATAGATTGCCAGGAATAGGCTTGGAGCAGGGAGAGGCTTGGCTGAGGGCACTGGGCTTGAGTTGCTGTTGATCAAGATTTTCTTGCTTTGCTGAAGACAAAAACATGTCAACAAAAAAGAGCAGTGGAAAAAAAGATGTAAAATGCTCCCTTTCTTTTGGTGATTCCAACTGGGGAACTGGCAGGGAAGAGGAGTGGGCAGGTCTGGGGGGTCTCTGCATTACCAGCTGCTGAGGTCGGGCTTTGGTATCACTGTTTTCCCGGCTGTAAACTTCCCGAAATGCCACAACATGATTATTTTGTCAGCAAAAGTGTTTACCTAAGCTTTTATCAAAGGAGGAAGGAGGGCCGAGCAGCTGTGGGAGAGGTGTTGGCAGCTGCCCAGGTCACCTCTGCCCACAGCTGGGGGAGGATATGTTCGTGGGTGCTGACTCTGTGCCGTGACCAGGACCCAGCATCTTTTCACTCAGCCTTACTCTCATCCTTACACGCAGCTTTACGCTCGGTTTACGCTGAGCCTTACAGCCAGCCTGCAGCCCTCAGGCAGGATGCACCACACCAGTGCCTGTCAGCTTTGCCAGCAGTAGCAGGGTCATCCTTCCTCTGACCTCTCCTGCCAGGAAGAATGTTCTCAGGAGACAGGAATCGGGTGGTTATGATAGTGGAGACTCCAGCTCGCTCACTGCAGGCTCTCCCAGTCCTGTTTACTTCCCATCTGATGGTCCTGCTGCTTCCCAGCTTTGACTCGAGTCTTGGCCACTATCAGTTGGTCGTCCGGTCTCTTTCTATATTTGGCACGTGTTTATTTCTCGGATGTGCTCATGTTCCTGTCCTTCCAGGAGTTTGGTTGCAGAGGGACAGTGCTTGGGGTGCTGGGAACGTGCTGCTGTGTCCTGCCAGGCCCTGGTTGCCCCTCTTGGAAGGGGCTAGCAGGGCCTGGTGGGGTTCAGGTGCAAGTTTGGCTGCATTCTGTGATTTCTCTCATTGGCTTGAGATCCACCTTGCACTACCTGCAGCGCAAGGGCCGTGGGACCAGAGCTGCGGCGGGTCTGGGGTCCTACTTCTGCTATGGGCAGACATTGGGGGGGGACATTGATCAGGCCCCAGTGACACCAGTGCTCTTAGCTGTCAGCTTTGGGAGCCCCGACCCCAGAGCTGCAGGGATCCCCTGTCACAAGGGGAGGCTCAGGGTGGGCTCTGCCCAGCTCCCAGTCATGCTTCCCACCTTGGAGGGGAGCATGAGCTGCACTCAGCAGCTGCGTGGTCCCAGAGGGGACATGGTTTGCTCAGGAAGTGCTGTGCTTTGGCTTGGAAAACAAAGCTTGCTCAGGATTTCTGTCCTGTTGGTTTTGAGCCAACTTGGGCCGAAGCCAGATCTTGAAGGAATGTTTTCTGATGCTCCCAGAACCTTTTGGGCTGTGGGAGCCACTTGCTCCAGCTGTTTCAGCATGCGCTGGGACTAGGCTGTGGGACGGGGGTTCCAGGGCTGTGGGGAGTCCCAGGAGCTGCCTGGGGCTCGCCCAATGTCACCTGTGGCTCACCCTGTGCCGTGCTGATCCCACACACCTTGTGCTGCTCCAGGCACTGTTTGAGCAGGACAGGACCTATGGGGAGCTCTGGCTGGATCACTTCACTGTTGTCTGGGGTCACCTGACACAGCTGGGACTCCCCCTCACAGCAGGTTCTCTCCTTGTCTTTACTCTCCCCAGGATTGTCCAGGCAGCATTTGGCATGAGGTGCTTACAAGTGCAGCCTGGACCTGTGAAACCATAAAACAACCTCATAACCTGACAGTGCCCCAGCACAGCCTCTTTCACAGAAGTAACTGGAATCCATAAATCCGTTATCTGTGCTGGGAGCTCATCGGGAGCTGCTGACTGTGCAGGGAATGCCAGGCTGAGTCAGGCACCAGCCTGGGGCTGGGTACAATTTCTGGGGCTGCAGCTCAGGAGCGTCCTTTCCCCTGCTTTGGCTGCGTGGTTCCACTGGCCCTCCCTAGCGGTTTGTCTTTGGACTTGAGGGATGCCAGGAAAGGAGCAGACTCCCTTGGCACTTATGTGCTTTTTCTTTGCCTATGTCACAGTCTTGACCTTCCTAAGACAGTGGAGAACCTGGGCTCTGGCCTGACTTCCTGAGAAGAAGCTTCTCCTGGGGAGAAGTGTCCTGCCCAGTGAGGTCCCTGCTGCCTGCTGAGGTCCTCTGTAGGACACATTCCTGCTGTGACCTGTCTTCTGGCCCAGGGAGGGATCAAACTTCACTGGATGTGTTGGAGGTGGCCCACTCAGGCTGTGACAGTGGGATGGGTTGCATCTGGCTGCTCAGGGGGCAGAGGGTAGGTGGATGTCATCTAGGTGGGGATACAGGTGGTAAACAGGCCTTTGGGACTCCCCATGCCAAGGGCCTTGGCCACCCTTTTGCTCTCTGGGCAGCTGAGGAGGGGATGGGGTTGGATTTGTGTCCCTTGGGGAAATGCTGGGCCCTGACACACTTCCATGCCAGCACTGCGGCACCTGCCAGGCCAGTACCGGACCCTCAGCAGTTCCCCCCATCTCTTCCTCCCTGGCAGGTCCACCACATCCTGCAGGAGATGGTGATCGGCGGGATGGTGCTGGAGACCAATATGAATGAGATTGTGGCGCAGGTGGAGGCCCAGGGCAAGCTGGAGAAGGCAGAGGTGAGCGGTGATGCTGCCCACAGGAGCTTACAGACCCTGTGCTGTGAGGGGAGTGGCCCATGGGGTCTGGGGTGGGCATGTGGGGGTGTATCCAGGGTATTCTCAGTCTCTGCCTGCCTGAGCCCTCGGGATGGGGCTGGGGATGTCCCTGCCCAGTGGTGCAGTTCAGGAGTGCAGGGAGCTGCCCGAGTGTGCAAGTGGTTATTCCGTCAAGGTTAATGAGCTCAGGCTGTAAAAGGTTTATTGTGCTATTTGCACTGTCACTGGGAAAATGTGGCTGTGGAGGGGCTGTGGGGTGGGGCCCAGTGGTCATGGTCCCTCTGTCCCCAGGGAGGCCTCTCGGCTGCTCCGTCCCGCGCTGTGTCGGCCGTGAAGAACATCAACCTGCCCGAGATCCCCCGCAACATCAACATCGGGGACATCAACATCAAAGTGCCCAATCTGTCACAGTTCATGTGAGCAGCCCGTGGTGGGGGCCTGCCTGCTAAGCAGAGCTGGGGTCCCCAGATCTTCCCGGGGCTCAGCCCATGCAGTCCATGGGAGCTGGTGGTGCCAGTGTGCCCAGGCTGGCTGAGGTCAGGGAGCAGTGACAGGGCTCAGAGAATGGGCTGGGGGGTCCCTCACCCTGGACCTGGGCTCAGTTCTGCTCTCTGGTCCCCCAACAAGGAGGATGCCCTTCCTTTCCCTCTTTCCCTGCGGACATGCAGCCTCTGCTTGCTGTGGGCTAGAGCCGGCTCCTGCCTCTCCTGAGATTCTTGGGTTTCCCAGTGGTGAAAATGTGTCTGTAGTGACGGCCCTATCAGGAGCTGCAGGTTGTCTTCTCCATCCTCCCAGCCATGGCTGTCTCCTGCCCTGGTCCTGCTGTCTGTGATGGGCCCCAGCTGGGTGGGGGTCAGTCATGGGAGCTGCTGTGTGCCCTGGGGACAGTGTGAGGGGGAGCTGCTGGAGTGGGGATGTGGCAGCGAGAAGGATGGGAGCTGAGTGACGTGGGGGAACAGGCAGGTGCTAGCTTGCAGGGTCAGGCCAGGCTGTGTCTGCTGGAGTGTCCCTGTGTCCCAATAAAGCACCCTTGAACCCACGTCTGTGTCTGCTGTGGGTGCTGCTGGATGCCGAGGGGGCTGGGGGCTCTGGGCAGCTCTGCTGGGGCAGCTGCAGCCCAGGGGGACTCTTGGCTGGTGGAGGCTCAAGGGGTGGGAAAGGGGGCCCTGGACGCCCCAGGGGAGGGCAGGGGGCTTAGGGCAGGGTCCCTGACTGCACTTTCTGCTCCTGGAGCAGGTGCAGGGAGGGTGATGGCCCTGCTGGGGCTGTGACAGCAGCGTCCCCAGCTTTGGGCCTTTGGTGGCAGGTCACCCCTTGCCAGTTCCTGCCTTCTCCCTGCTGCAGAGCATCCGGGCAGGGCAGCCATGAGCTCTGACAGCTCTGTGGGTGTGTGGAAGCTGTGGGGCTGGGGTCCCCTGAGGCTGGGGAGGAGCAGGGCTGTTCCTGGGGGTCGCATTGACCCTGAGGGGCTCTGTCAGTCATGTGCCCCACGCCCCTGGCTCCACCGCCCTTGGCTCAACCGCGGCTCCATCTGGCCACCAGCCCCTCGGGCTGGCCAGGGGCCCTTCCTTTGCTCCCCAGCTGTGCTCCGGGTTCTGCCTCCACTTCCCCTGGCAGGGAAACCGTGACTCTGCCTGGAAGGAATTTCCCCTCCCTGCAGCTTAACCCTTCCCCAGCTGGCCACTAGCCACATCAGTGCTCCAGGAGGTCAGGGAGCCGGGCAACCTGCTGTGTCCTCTTCTCTGCCGGCCCTCCTCCGCCTCCTCCTCTTCCTCGTCTTCCTCCTCCTCCTTCTCCTCTTGCAGGTGTCTGCGAAGGGTGCAGGTGAGCCATGGTGCCCGGGCCATGTCCTGGGGCTGGGACTCGGGGTCTGGCAGCACGGAGACGGCCGGAGGGGAACGCTCCGGCTCACGCCGTGGCGAGGGAGTTGGCGAGGTGCTGGCAACCCGCTCTGGCGAGGCCGGGGGTACGGGGGCTCCGCTGCCATGGGCAGTGCCTATGTCCGGCCCCACGCCACAGCACCCCACTGCCACTGCAGCGTGTGTCCGGCCACATGGGCTGCCTCTGCACCTCCCGTAGCGCCTCTGGTAACAACTCCGGCCCCGTTGCCCCGTCCTACGTCTCGCCAGAGCCTCAGCTCTGCAGCTCTGCGGGGCGTGGGAGGCTGGGGACCGGGACCGTGCTGGGGCCGGGGAAGCCCCTCTGCTGCTCCCGGCTGTTACCTCTTTCCAAGCCCTGGTTCACCCTGGGATGAGCCGGGGTGAGCCCCTAGCCCGCCATTTCCCCTCCCGGGCAGCTTCAGCCCCGACCCCGCTAGCGGTGGGTTGTGCGGGAGCTGGGAGTGCCCGGCGCTGGTAGTGACCCCACGTTGCGCCGAGACGGGCTGCGCTGGGTGGGTCAGCAGACCCCTCCCACATCCCAGAGTGAGCCGGGGGATACATCATGTGCAGGGCTGTAGAGGGCAGGGGCTGGCTGGGGGCTCAGCGCTCCCCCTCCGAGCCGCCTGCATGGTCCGGAGATGGAGATGGGGCTGCATCCTGGAGATGGCTCCTGGCCCCCCGCCCACAGCTGTGCTGTGCTGTGCTGTGGCATCCATGGGTGCCGGGCTTTGCTGGGCTCCGCTCTGCCTGCTGGAGCGTGTTCCCAAATCCAGGCCCCCTCCCCAGCACCCCTTCCCCTCAGAACTGCCTCCTCGCCCTGTCCCAGTGTGGGGGGGCCTATGCCGGGGGTTCTCCCCCGCGCTGCCCCGGGCCGTGCCCCCCGCCCCGCCGGCCGGCAAACATGAGGTTAAGGGGGCGAGATCTCCAGGTTCCTGCCCTGGAGCTTTGGAGGAAACTTTCCTCCCGCTGGAGCTGAGAGCGCGGAGCTGAGGCGGGCAGTTGGGCGCAGGCAGGAGGACAGGCAGGGGGACGCGTGGGGCGCAGGCGGGGCGCAGAAGGGGGGACAGGGCGGGCAGGACCCCGCTGCCCCCGGCTGCCCACGGCCGAGCGCAGGAAGGTGAGGGGGGAGCTCTGCCGCTGCGCAGTCTCCGGGGGCGTTCACACCCCAAGCCGGGGATCCGCGGGGTGTGTTGGAGTGGACCAAGTGGGGAAAGAGGCTGTGGGGATGTGTGGGGACCGGCGGGAGCTGGCGGGTGTGGGGCTACCAGTGGGGTTCGCATACTTGGGGGTTACGGAGCCCATATGCAATGGGGGGACTTGGGGGGTCTGTGGGGGTGCATGATGGTGTGGAGGGCTCTGGGGGGTTGCCAGGCTGTGCGGTGTGTGAGGACAGAGCCTCAAGGGATCCACATGGGTGATGCCCAATATCTGTGCCACTTGTGGGACGTGGGATATGCTTGTGCCACAACTGTGTCACAGAGAGGGGGCTTCAGGGAATGGGGACAGAATCCCGCAGGTGCCGGGGGAGTAGGGGTATGGGTGCTGTGTCTTGCCCCAGTGCTGCCCCCCCCGTTAACTCCAGCAGGCCCTCTCCCTAGGCGAGCCAGTGGGGGATGCCTGCGTGCCGTGCCCGAGGGGCTGTGGGAAGGGCCAGCAGGCCCGTTGTTGTGGGATGGAGGGTATGCAGAGTGCCTGGCACCCTCCCAGCCATCTGTGGCCCCTGGTCCTGTGGGGGACTGTCCCCAAATCTGTAGCCTTTGGCCAGAGCCAGAGTGGGGATGGGGCTGAGGGAGCCAGCAGTGGCCTCTGTGCTGGGGGATGGCTGTGCCAAACAGGGAATGCCAGGGACACCCGGCAGCATCCAGAGTGATTTGTGCTAGGCATGGTGGCCCTGGCAGGTGCAGTTGGGTGCTGTCAGGGACAGAGCAGGGCTGCCTGAGGACACTACTCGCCTCATCCTGGTTTGCCCTTTGCCCCAGCTGTGGCTCCTGGCAACACCTGCCCATATCTCCCTATGGAGAGATCGATCAGATCTTGGGAACAGCATATTCCCAGTGTGTGACATGATGTGTCACCTCCCCACCCTACCCTGTATGGGGACCTTACACGTGCCCACTGGGGTAGGCTCACCAGGATAGAGTTTGACCCGGTGCCTCTGGGTTCACAACCCTGGACTTTGAGAGGGCTGTGGGCAGGGTGAGCTCCTCCTGGGTGTTTTCCCACCTCTGCTGCTGCCAGACCCCTGTGCTGCACCCCGTGGCCCCCGCTTTTCCCAGTGTGGGGGCAGCCTGTGAACTGTGCCCCTCGCAGGCAGGGGCAGCCTGCACCCTCTGACAGTGGCTCAGTCCCTGTCACTTGAGGGCAAACAAGGTGACACTGAGACAGCATCTGGGCTTGGCTGATGGGGACACACGCTGGGCCCTGCAGCATGGTGGGGACGTGGCTGCTGGCTGCGACCACCCACTCTGTCCCTCCTTTTGCAGGGCCAGGCCAGCGCTGGGGAAGGACACCGGGGGTCCAGGCCCACAGCCTGCACACGCTCCCTGATGGTGCGGCCCTCCACAGCCAGCTCTGCCTCTGCAGCAGTGGTGCTGGGCTTTGGTGCTCCTGCCAGGCTGGGGGGTGGGTGGGTAGAAAGCTCATCCCAGGGTCTGTTGCCGCCCTGAGCCCCATGGTCATTTAATCCTTCACCCATTAACTTGGACTAATAAACCTTGTGGGAGCGAGAGGCTAAAAGCCGTGCCCGTGCCAGCGCCGCCTCCACTAGCGCCGCTTCTGCTGCCCACCATGGCAGCCGGCTTTTTCATCAGCAAGAGCGTGGGCATCGTGGCCATCGTGCTGGGCGTGGGGGCCGTGGCCACCATCATTGCACTCTCGGTGGTGTATGCCCAGGAGAAGAACAAAGGGACATCAGATGTGGGCACCAGCACGGCTGGCCCCACCACCACCAACACCACCAACACCCCCACCACACCCACCACCACCACCACCGCCACCACCACCGCCCCCAACAACCCCTGGAACCAGTGGAGGTTGCCAGGAACGCTGAAGCCAGAGAGCTATGTGGTGTCCCTGCAGCCCTTCCTGAAGCCTGATGCCAACAACATGTACATCTTCAAGGGCAACAGCAGTGTGATCTTCATCTGCGTGGAAGCCACCGACCTCATCCTCATCCACAGCAACAAGCTGAACTACACCATGCAGGGCTCCTTCCATGCCACGTTGCAGGCGGAGGGCAGTGGCAGCGCCCCTGCCATTTCCCGCACCTGGCTGGAGATCCCCACCCAGTACCTGGTGGTGCAGCTGGCCAGCCCCCTGGAGCAGGGCCAGCGGTACCGGCTGTCCAGCAGCTTCACTGGGGAGCTGGCTGACGACCTGGCTGGCTTCTATCGCAGCGAGTACATTGACAAGTCGGGCAACAAGTAGGTGGAGGGCTGGGGACGGGGTGGAAGCCACAGGGCTGGCATGATGTGGTGGGAAGGGGAATGGGGGGCACAGGGCTGGCACGGGGCGGTGGAGGGCATGGGCTGGCTTTGGGGCTCCTCTCCCACCGGGAGAATGGGATGGGTGTATGGAGCCTCTGTGCCCACCTTGCATCCTCATGCTGCCCCAGTGGGGATGGGAGCAGTGGGCCTGGGGGTGCAGGCTTCGCAGGGATCCCCAGGACTGATGGGGTTGGCTCATAGGCAGGTGGTGGCCACCACGCAGATGCAAGCAGCTGATGCACGCAAAGCTTTCCCCTGCTTTGATGAGCCAGCCATGAAAGCCAACTTCACAGTGACGCTGATCTACCCCGCCAACTACGTGGCCATTTCCAACATGCCTGCCAAGAGTGAGTGGGGCGGGGGGACCCTGTTGTGGGGCTGGGGGCCTGGCAGGGCTGTGGGGTGACCCTCTGATCTTCACAGGCAACACGCAGCAGATGATTGAAGGGGAGCTCTGGAACGTAACTGAGTTCGATACTACCCCCAGGATGTCCACGTACCTGCTGGCCTTCATTGTCAGCCAGTTCAGCTACGTGGAAAGTGACTCGGGGAAGACACTGGTACGATGGGGCGGGGTGCACTGACTGCATGCCTGGGTGGCTGGGCCTGGGCCACTGATGAGCCCTGCATCCCTCTTCTCCAGATTCGTATCTGGGGCCGCCGCGAGGCCATCGACGAGGGCCAGGGCGATTATGCGCTAAGCGTCACTGGCTCCATCCTCGACTACTTTGAGATGCATTACAACACAGCCTACCCACTCCCGAAATCTGGTGGGTGCTGCGGGGCACCCGGGGCACTGGGTTGAGGTGCCTGCTGCGGAGGGGGCAGATGGTCTGGCACACCCTGTCAGCGGGGCACTGATGGGACTCCTACATCCCCAGACCAGGTTGGCCTCCCTGATTTCAATGCGGGTGCGATGGAGAACTGGGGACTGGTGACCTACCGGGAGAACTCGCTACTCTTTGATGCTGAATACTCCTCCATTGGCAACAAGGAGAGGGTGGTGACTGTCATCGCCCACGAGCTGGCACACCAGGTACCTGCTGCACCCCTTGCCCCCTCCCCTGACTGATGGCTGGCAGCTGAGGGGGTGCTATGCCCTCTGCAGTGGTTTGGGAATTTGGTGACGCTGCGGTGGTGGAACGACCTGTGGCTGAATGAGGGCTTCGCCTCGTACGTGGAATACCTGGGCGCTAACTCGGCTGAGCCCTCCTGGAATATCGTGAGTGCCAGGGATGATGGGCATGGGGAACAGGCACCCCAGGGGAACAGGCACCCCAAGGACTGCTCGGGTGCCAGGGGGTACATGCAGGGCTGAGGCGGGTGCTGTTGTTCCCTCTGCAGAAAGACCTGATGGTGCTGAATGAGGTGTATGAGGTGATGGCGACAGACGCCCTTGCCAGCTCCCACCCGCTCTCCTTCCGCGAGGAAGAGATCAACACCCCGGCGCAGATCAGTGAAGTCTTTGACAGCATCGCCTACAGCAAGGTGTGCATGGGGGTCCCTGGGGTGAGGGTGGGCTGCGGGGTGTCCCTGGGTTCTCTAACCTGCTGTTCCTGCAGGGAGCCTCGGTGCTGCGGATGCTCTCCGAGTTCCTCAGCGATAAGATCTTCAGGGAAGGGCTGCAGGTGAGGTGCTGCTGGTGCTGAGGGGCAGCAAGCCCACTGCAGGGTGGACGTTCTGTGGTAGGGGCCTTCCTGGGTGCTCTAGGGTCCCGCACCCCAGACTTGCCCCTGCTCACCCATATCTCTTGGTGCTCTCCCACAGTCCTACCTCCACACCTTCGCCTACAGCAACACCATCTACACCGACCTCTGGGTCCATCTGCAAGAGGTAGGAGGGAGCTGGTGCTCCTGCAGCATCCCTAGCCCTGGCTCTGGGGGGCTGCCTGGTGTGACAGGGTCCCACATGTTGGGTGAGGGTTGCAGTGCTGGCCAAGCCCCATGCTGCCCGTGCCCCTGCCCCTGGTGACCGGCAGCGCTGCTATTCCTGCAGGCGGTGGAGAAGAACAGTGTCCAACTGCCTGACAGCATCAGCAACATCATGGATCGCTGGACGCTGCAGATGGGCTTCCCTGTGGTGACTGTTGACACCCGCACCGGCACCATCAACCAGACCCACTTTCTGCTGGACCCCACATCCTCCGTGGACAGACCCTCCATCTTCAAGTGAGTGGGGTGGATGCTGACTGGGAGCTGGGGGCTCGGGAAATGAGGGCCAGTCCCACCACCTGGCTGTCTCCGGCACAGCTACACCTGGATCATCCCCATCACCTGGATGACAGACAGTGGTGTTGGCAACAGCAGATACTGGCTGACCAAAGTCACAGGTATGGTGTGTCCTGGCTGTGAGTGGGGGCCTTGCTGCCACCTCCACTGCCCTGGCACAGGTCTGGGTTCCCAGGGGGGCAGTGGTGGTGGGGCCTGAGCCTAGGCCTCCCTGGTGGGTGGGGGTGCAGCTCTGGCAGAGCCTCCTGTCCCCTTCCCAGACACCAACAATGACTTCAGGGTCAACAGCCCCAGCTGGCTCCTGCTGAACCTCAATGTCACTGGGTACTTCCGTGTGAATTATAACCAGGAGAACTGGGATCAGCTCCTCAACCAGCTTGGCACTAACCACAAGGTACTTGGGGTCGTCAAGGCTGTGGCATGTGACCCCACTCCACGCACCCCATATCCTGCTCAGACTGCCTTGAGATGCTGACTTTGGTCTCTCAGGTCTTCCCTGTGATCAACCGTGCTCAGATCATAGATGATGCCTTTAACCTGGCCAGGTGAGCCCTGCCAGATGGTCTGGGTGCCACTGGGGCAAGGGCCTGGGCAGGGTGGGTCCCCTGGGGCGGGCAGTGACAGTGGGGCTGGGGAGGTGACACTGCCTTCACCCCTGACAGGGCCAAGTACATCAATGTGACCTTGGCCCTGAGCACAACACGGTTCCTGAGCCTGGAGACGGAATACATGCCCTGGCAGGCAGCGCTCAGCAACCTCCAGTACTTCCAGAAGATGTTTGACCGCAGTGAGGTCTTTGGGCCCATGTCGGTGAGTGGTGCCACCCCCCTGTGCCGGGGGCGAGGGTCCAGGGCTGCCCCCACTGTGGTGCAGGGGCTGCTGCCAGTGCCACTGGGCACTGACTCCTTCTTGCTCCTAGAGATACATGAAGAAGCAGGTGACCCCTCTCTTCGCCTACTACAAGAATATCACCAATGAATGGCAAAATATCCCCATTGGCCTGATGGACCAGTGAGTATCGCGGCCCCAGGGCTAGGCTGGACCCCTGGGGTCTTCCTGACTGCACTGGGGAGAGGGCACAGCCCTGCCTCCAGCCAGCACCAGCTGGTGGGTGCCCCGTGCCAGGCCCCAGCCCTCACAGCCTCTCTTCCCCCAGGTACAACGAGGTCAATGCCATCAGCACCGCCTGCTCCTACGGCATCACCGAGTGCCAGGACTTGGCCACCAACTACTTGCGCCTGTGGCAGCAAAATGTCACCAAGAACCCGTGAGTTCTCAGGAGCCCTGGTACAGTGTGTGTGGTCAGGCTGGGCATGGCGAGGGGCTCCTGGCACTGATGGCTCTTACCCCAACAGGGTCCCCCCAAACCTGCGGTCAGCCATCTACTGCAGCATGGTGGCCACAGGCGGGGAGGAGGCCTGGGATTTTCTCTGGGACAGGTTCCGGGAAGCCTCTGTGGTGTCTGAGGCTGACAAGCTCCGCACGGCCCTCACCTGCAGCCCCCACCCCTGGATCCTCAACCGGTGCGTGTGGAGTCTGGCTGGCACTGTGGTGTGTCCCCACCAGCCCATCACCCACATCAGGTCCGCTGCCCCTGCTGGCCCCTCACCCCCACATCATGCCCCTCCAGGTACCTGGAGTACACCCTCGACCCCACAAAGATCCGGAAGCAGGATGCCACCTCCACAATCAACAGCATCACCAGCAATGTTGTGGGGCAGCCCCTGGCCTGGGACTTCATCCGTGCCAACTGGAGGACGCTCTTCAGCCAGTGAGCACCGCAGGGGACTGGGGACACCCTTGTCTTCTGTGGCCCTTGGGGATAGCACAGACCCTTCCCCTGTCCCCTCCCCTGTGGCTCTGTAGGGCCCCTGGCTCAGCACATTTCTGCTCTCCCAGGTATGGGGGCGGCTCCTTCTCTTTCTCCCGCCTGATTTTATCTGTGACCCAGCGCTTTTCTTCAGAGTTTGAGCTGCAGCAGGTGAGACTGGACCCTGGCAGGGGCCAGGGGACCAGGGACCCCAGCCTTGGCAGAGCTGCCCTTTGCCAGCAGCCCTTGAGAAGGGGTTTCCTGCCCCTTGTGTGCCCAGGGCTCCAAGAGGCTTCTGTCCCTGTCACAGGCTGCTGGCGGCCTGCTGGGCTGGTGCCAGGGACTCCCAGGGGCTGTTGGAGTGCTCACGGGGGCTGTTGGGGTGCTGCATGGGCTCCTGGAGGCTGTTGGGGTGCTTCTGGAGGCTGCTGAGATGGTGCTGGGGGCTTCCAAAGGCTGTCAGGGTGCTACTGGGGCTGTCAGGATGATGTTGGGTGGTGTGGGGCTGCAAGAATGGTGCTTGGGGCTGTTGGGGTTCTTCCAGGGAGCAGCTGAGAGCTGCTGGGATGCTGCTGGAGTGCTCACATGGGTTGTCAGGGGCTGTTGGGGTGTTCCTGGGTGGTGTCGAGTAGTGCTGGGAGCTGCTGGGATCTGCCAGACACTGCTGGGCCCACCCCCTGCCTGCTCCAGCCGCATCTCTGCCCGGCAGCTGGAGCAGTTCAAGGAGGACAACCAGGACATCGGGTTTGGGTCGGGGACCCGGGCACTGGAGCAGGCACTGGAGCGGACCCGTGCCAACATCAACTGGGTGAAGGAGAACCGGGCAACAGTGCTGGAGTGGTTCAAGAGCGAGAGCCTCTAACGGGCACCTGCACTCCCCTGGCCACCAGGATGGATCCTCATCCACTCCTGACTCCACTCACTCCATCCTTGCAGCCCCCAGGCCTCTGCGCCCCCCAGTCCCGCACCGCCAGTGAGGGGCTTGGTGCCGGGATATCGGGCACTGGGAACATGGGGACTGGGAGGGCAGAGGTCACGCTGATGCAGCTCTTGGGGTGTAAATAAAGATTTGGCAGTTTCTGTGGGCACCCTAGTACGGGGGGCCGTGCTGTGGAGACTGCAACAAACTGGGAAGGAAGAGCCAGGGACCCTGCAGCAGGCAGGCCTGGGGGCTGTGAGTCCCCCGGGCTGTTAGGAGCCTGGTGCTAAGTGGCTCTGGGGGCTTTGCTGACGCCAGCCCCTGGCCCCTCTGTCTGACAGCTGCGTGTGAGCTCTCCTGCTGGGCCCTGCTCTGGGGGCTCCCTGCAGACTGGCACCAGGACCCCTCTGCTTGCCCCGGCTCTGGGCAGGTGCTGCAGGGTCGAGGCAGGGGCCATGGGGGTGGCTGTGACAGGTAGGAGGGACTGTCCCTCACGGGCTACCCTGGACCCTGAAGGGGTGGAGCTGTCTTTGGGCACAGAGAAGGGACAGGACCCCCAGGCAGGTGGGAGCTGGGGGCCAGTGGGGCTGGGGACGCCCCAGGCGGTGGGTCCCTCTGCCACCCCAGTCCTGGACACATCTGGGTTGTGGGTTAGCCTGGGAGTGGACACTGAGCCCCTGGCCCGGGGCAGCACCTGGCTCTGTGTGTGGGGTGCCAGGCTGAGGGGTGCTCCCAACCCTGCCCGTGCTGGGGGGCAGCCAGCACTCCCTGTAAGGAGTAGGGTGCAGCGCTGCATGGCGGCTTTAATGAGGACCCCGTGTCTGTCCCATTCCGTGCCGCTCTGTGGCACGGCCACACCACTGACCCATGGCCATGCCACCGTACCTGTGTGGTATCTGTTTCCTGGGGTGCAGATCAGCTCCAGTCCCTGCAGTGCTGCACTGGGATGCAGCTGGGCAGGAGAGAGGCCGTGGCAGGAGCTGGGAAGATGAGCCTGTCTGGGGCTGAGGGACTGCTGAGCTGTGTGGGAAGAGGTGTGTGAGGTGAGTGGCTGTGGGTCTCCCCACCTTGCACCCCCTGCCACCCACCCCACGAGGACTGCCCAGGGACTGCAGGAGCAGGGGCTGGGGTGGGGAGGATCTTTGGGTACCTGGTGGTGTATGGGCAGCTGGGAGCTATGCGTGGGGCTCCGGGGGTGACCCGTGTCCATCAGTCCTGCGCTGGGAGGCTCCAAGCAGGAGGAAGCCACCCTGTTACCCGTGGCTGTGGCACGTCTGTGGGGAGGCTCCAGGGTGGTGGAGCTGGGAATCCTCTGAAGCTCTGGGGGGATCCTTGCAGCAGGGATGTGAGGGGGGTGAGCCCCAGGTGTGTAATCCCACCTCAGGACCGCCAAGCACCTCTGGGGGAGTGCCCGCAGCAGGGCTGAGGAGAGGTGACTCCCAGGCCCCCGTCTCCATGCCGGGAGCCCCGTGCAGCTCCGGGGTGGTCCCCGCCATGGGTGGTGACCCCCAGCCCGCAGCGCCAGGGAGCGAAGCATCACGGGGATCCGTGTCCTGGCAGCATCTCAGGCCCCGGGGGCACAGGGGACAGTGTCGGGGCGCCGGCGCTCCCCGGCCGAGCCCCAGCAGGGCGGAGAGGTGGGCGATGTAGCGGGTGGCGAGGCGCAGGGTCTCGATCTTGGTGAGGCTCTGCCCGGCGGGCGCCAGCGCGGGCGGCAGGTAGTGCCTCAGCCGCAGCAGGGCCTGCGCCAGCCGCCGCATCCGCAGCTTCTCCCGCTCGCTGGCGCTCTGCCGCGGGAGCACTCGCTGCCTGCCCCGAGGGGGACACAGCGACGCACCGGGGGACTATGCCGAAGGGGCTGGGGATGCGGTGTTGTGTCTGGCCATGGTTGGGGCTGTTCTGATGGCCGCGTCTGGGGGTAACCCCGGCTTTATTTGGGCCAGGGGTGCGGGGCGATGCCTCTGCGCCCATCTGGAGGTGTCGAACCAGCTCAGCCTCCCCCTGCTCCGTGCGGGCGGCAGGAGCCTGGGAATGCCGGGCCCATTTGCAGAGGTGTCAGATCTGACTCCTTTGGTCCTTAATTGGCCCTGCCGGCGCTGGGAAGTGTGTGGAGACCCATTCACACGGCCGTGAGAGATGCTAACGTGCCGCCAGCCCCGCATCACCGCACCGCATGGCCCTGTACAGCACCTTCCCGCACAGGGACTCTGCCGGCTGTAGCCGGCACCAGGGACTTGACCTCCCAATGCTGGGACCCCGAGCCACCAGCCCTGGCACCCAGAGGGGTTCCCACAGCTCTCTGCCCTCTGTCCAGCTCCCAGCCCGTGGTCCGAGGGTACTGTGCGGCTCTGGCTCAGACTGACGGCCCAAAGGGGCGGGAGGTGCGGGGAGTGCAGGGTGCTTGGGTGGGGGGCCGGGGTGCTCCCTTCCCAGAGACATCCCTGTACGGGCCGTGTTTCTGTCTCCCCAATCCCACGGGATGCAGCCCCGGACGGCTCCAGATAAGCTGAGGCATCTGGGGACCCACCAGTCTGTGGCCCTGCTTGGGCTGGGGGTCCCTGTGCTGCTGCGGGTTGGGGTCTCCAGGGCACTGGGGTGCACCGTGGTGGGTACTGGGGGCAGGGGATCCCCCGTGCAGGTGGGCTAAGGAGGGGGGTGTTGCTTGCCAGGTGCTCGGTAGCACTGGCTCCTGCACCAGACACAGCCCTGGGCAATGTCCCTCTGATCTGTGCCCATCCCAGACAGAGGGACAAGCATGACCACTGCAAACCACAGGCGTCTGACCTGGGAGGTGCTGGCGGGTCCCAAGTGGGCAGGGAGATGTCCTGGGAGGGCCCCAGCAGGGCCAGGGACCTCTCAGCAGAAGGGCTGGGGGCTCCTGGGGGCTCCTGGGGGCTCCTGGGGGCTCCTGGGGGCTCCTGGGGGCACAGCCTGAGCTAGGCAGTGACTGAACTCTGTTGTGGTGCCCTGGCCACGTTGCCCCATGGCCCTGCACCCTGCTCCATTGTTATGGGCTGAAATGATGGGGGACGCCCCCTTCCCCTCAGGTTGAGGGGCTGCAGGGTATCCTGCTGTCACCGAAAGTCAGGAATAAAACCCTCTAACACTGTAAGTTCAGTATTAAAAAGCAGCATTACTTTATTTCAGTGCTGGGTGTGCAGGAGGTATCTCCTATTACACACACCGCAGCTGGCTAACAGACCAGCTTAAATCTTGGTTACTTATTTATTAATTTTCCCAAAACTCATACAAGTAGGCTAAACATTCACACGTTTTTTTTGCATATTTATATCACTTTTCAGAACTTATTTACAGAAGAGTAGGGGTCTTTTGAGGATCTCTGGTGATCGTTTGGGGAACATCCCATTCCTCAAATTATCTGGTTTTGGTCATAGGCCTCCAAAAAAAGTTTCTTCTCTTTGAATACATCCCAGCTCTGTGGTCTGGCTAAGAGGTATCTTCTTATCAGCTTTGCTCAGGCCTCACAGTCTTTAAGGCTAACATAACCACTCGCACACATTAACACAGGACTAAGCACTGTTGGCTGAAGCTAAAGGAGTTCACAAGACTTAAACACTATTTGTTACAATTAAAGATTTTCCCAGCACTGCAGGGACTCTGATCCCATGGCCAGTGTTGCCCCAGCCCAGCCGCACTGCAGCACTTGTCCAAACAGGGAGGTGGGAAGCGGCTGCAGCGGGTGCAGAACTCATTACCCGGGAGCTCATCAGCTAATGAGACCCAGGAGGGGGCCGGGCAGAGAGGAAGGGGCCATGCCCAGGCTGGGCTGTGGGGTGTAGATCTCCCGCCAGACGCCCCTGCACCCCCAGCCTGGGCTCGGCTGTTGGAATGGGGTTGGCACTGGTGGTCACCAATTGGCTGGGTCAGTGCTGGGCACTGCTCAGATGTGCACGCACGGTTTGGGGGTCTTGTGCCCCCAGCTGTACCCCCTGAGCGGTGCCCCCCTGCTTTGTGGGGATCCTCTGTCCCTCATGTTCCCCTGGGCTTTGCACAGCCGGTTTGGGGGTGTCCTGCATCCCGCTGTATCACCGGGCTGTGCACACCCGCTCCGGGGGTCCTGTGCCTCCAGCTGTACCCCCAGGCCAGGCTGTGCACACCCGGGCTGGCGGCCCGTGCCGTGCCATGCCCGTGTCCCCTCGCTCCCTGATGGATTTTCCGTCCCTCGGCGGGGCCGTTTCCCGGGAAACCTTCGCACCCGCCGGCCCCAACACCTGCGGGGCCTGGGAACGCGGCGGGGGGGCTCCTCCCAGCCCGGACCCTGGACCTCGGCACCCGCCGCCCGTGGGGGTTCCCCTGCCACTGCGAGCACCGAGCAGCCCTGCGGGGTCTGAGCTCCTGAGGGCTGTGGGAGACCGTCACCCCCAAACTGGGTGGAGGGGCTCCCGCAAAGCCTCAGGGGCAGGCCCCTGGCTGGGGTCATGCTGCAGGGTGATGCAGCAGACACGCTGCTGCAGACCCACCGCAAACCCCACTGAAGCCCCATCAGAGCCCCACAACATCCCCACTGCACCCCCGTTGCAAACCCTGCAGCTCCCGCCCCAGCAGCCCTGCTGAGACCTCACTGCAGCTCCCGTGTGGGTCCCAGCCCTGTCCCCAGCCCAGTGCGGGGCCGAGGGGCAGCACCGAGCAGCCTCACACCTCTGGGGTGAAATTCGTCACCCCGTGTTCACAGCCGGGGCACCCGGCCCCCCCCAGCCCCCGGCCTTTGAAGTGCTGCTGCTGCAGCCACGAAGGTTCGTCTTCACACCTCCGGCCCGGCATAAAGCCGGGGCAGCCGGGAGCCACCGGCACACAGCTCCCAGCCTGCGGCCCGACCATGGCTCACTCCACAGCCCACGGCCCCGCGCTGCCCGCCCCGGCCT
>VZRN01000963.1:95285-115005 GCA_013397935.1 Dasyornis broadbenti
AGCTCGGGGACCCTGCCGTGGGCACGCCGCCCCCCGGCCCAGGGGCAGGCAGCGGGTGCGGGGCGGCGGGGGCCCGGGGCTCCCGCGGCAGAGCGCCAGCNCCCAGCCCCTTCGGCATAGTCCCCCGGTGCGTCACTGTGTCCCCCTCGGGGCAGGCAGCGAGTGCTCCCGCGGCAGAGCGCCAGCGAGCGGGAGAAGCTGCGGATGCGGCGGCTGGCGCAGGCCCTGCTGCGGCTGAGGCACTACCTGCCGCCCGCGCTGGCGCCCGCCGGGCAGAGCCTCACCAAGATCGAGACCCTGCGCCTCGCCACCCGCTACATCGCCCACCTCTCCGCCCTGCTGGGGCTCGGCCGGGGAGCGCCGGCGCCCCGACACTGTCCCCTGTGCCCCCGGGGCCTGGGATGCTGCCAGGACACGGATCCCCGTGATGCTTCGCTCCCTGGCGCTGCGGGCTGGGGGTCACCACCCATGGCGGGGACCACCCCGGAGCTGCACGGGGCTCCCGGCATGGAGACGGGGGCCTGGGAGTCACCTCTCCTCAGCCCTGCTGCGGGCACTCCCCCAGAGGTGCTTGGCGGTCCTGAGGTGGGATTACACACCTGGGGCTCACCCTCCTACATGCCTGTGACAGGGACCCTTCCAGATGTACTTGGGGGTCCCAACATCGGGATGCAGGCCTGGGGATCTCCCCCACACATCCCTGCAACCGGGATCGCTCCAGAGGTGCTTGGGGTTTCCAGCATCGAGATGGAGACCTGGGGGTCACCCCACTATATCCCTGCAATTGGGACCTCCTCGGAGCTGAACAAAGCTGTCACCTCCTCTGCATCCCCCTGGCTGACCCCTCCTCACTGTGCAGGGGTTGGGGCCCCCCCGGATCTCCCTGGTGACCCTCTGCTGGACACGGGGCTGGTGCTGTCGGAGTTCGTGGGCACAGAGACAGTCACCCAGGTACGTGCTGATGCGGGTTGGGGTGACCCTGAGCATGGGGCTGTCAAGGGGCAGGGATCAACCCCCCTTAGGGCAGCCTCAGAGTCCTCTTGGTGTGGGGCAGTGCAGGAACTGGTTTTGGGGTAACAAGAACCTTGTCCGGGGAAGGGAATGGAGAGGTGAGCCCTGCACTGTCCAGTGGGTGGGGTGGGTCCCCCATCTGCCCCATCCTTCCTGGTGCTTCCCTCACTCACGTTTGTGGGGACCCCATTAGTGGGGACAGAACGGAGTCTGTTTTCCTGCTTGTCCCTGGCCAGAAGCCCTTCCAGCGGGTGGGCTGTCACCCCCACAACCCCAGCCCTGCCTGGACGTCTGTCTGGCTGCTTAGGCTCTCACCATCTGCTCCCCAGGACGTCTCTGCAGACCTGCTCTCACTGCTGGAGGCTCTGTTCCCACCACAGCCCCGGCACTGACCCAGATGAGTCCCCGGGCCTGGAGCACCCACTGCCCCATAATGGCTCTCTGGACACCTGCAGCTTGGGGACATGTGCAGCCCTTGGGACAGCTGCAGGAACAAGCTGCCCTGTAGGAGCCTGGAGCCGTGCTGGACGCGCTGGGTGATGGTGGCTGGATGTGAATAAACCCTTGTGCCCTCTCTGTGTGTCAGTGTGGCTGTTCCCAGGAGCTGGACACGGGATGGGGTTTGACTCACCTAGGGGTCCAGTGTGAATGGGGTCCTGTGTGCCCCACAGGGTCTCCTTGCTGGGCTGCAGGGCTGGGGGCTGTGGGTCAGCCAGGCACCATCTGGGAGAGAAACTTGGGGTGGTATCAAGAGAGATACTCCCCTTGCCCCTGGCCCTGATCCCTGGCTGGGGTGGGGCGAGGATCCTCAGCACCCTCCAGATCCAGCCCTCCCACCTGGCAGTTCTGGGCCTCTGGGAGCTCCCCAGTGCAGAGTGAACTGGGTGGATTTGGGGTCCAGCACCATGCGGGGACGGGGCTGGAGACCATGCCAGGAGCAGTGTGGGGGCCTGTGATGGGAACCCTATGTCCCCAGCCCCCTTGGTGACTCCCTGAAGTCTGGGGTCCCCATTAGCAGGAGGGTGTCAGGACTTGGCAGCCATGTGCTAACGTGTCAAGGGAATATCTCCCCAACTTTGGGGTCGGGGTGAAGGGCGGGGGGTTAATGAACCCCACAAAGTGTGAAAGGACTCTGTAATGAGGTTAATTCCCTCTGCTGGGGTGGAGGTGGGGGTTGACAGAATGGGACACAAGCCTTTGAGGTGTAAAGCAGCCCCCTCCCCTGCCTTCCCCGCGGCTGCAACCCCTGCTCTCTAGCCAGGGCTGAAGAGACCTGGGCATGTGCTCCAGCCATGGGGACACTGCCATGGGGATGACCACAGTCTAGGGGAGCAGCTGGCGGTCAGAGGGCTGGGAGGAGGGACTTGTGGGTCTCTGGGCTCCCCAAATGCTGCACCTCAAGATGAAGAGCCCTTGTGTGCCCTGATACCTGCAGCAGCAGTGCCAGGCCTGGGGGGCACTGGCAGCATCCCCAACAGGCTGAGGGTTGGAGCAGAGCCCTCCTCTGGGCTGGGGCACTCCCTCCCACAGATGTGGGGCACTTCCCACTGCCCATTCCTGTGCGTGAGCAACTTACGTGTGTGTCCATGTGCTGTGGGTGGCACGGGAAGGAGCGTGCTGTTCCAAGCCGCTGGCTACATCAAGGACCATTCAGAGCTGCCAAGGGCGCCCACGCCACAGCATCTGCGGCAGCAGCTGCAGGTGCTGGTGCTCGGCAGTACCTGCCTGGTACCTGCCCTGCTCCCCCTCGTGCCCCAGAGCAGATGCAGGAGCCCTCAGCACAGAGCCTCAGCAGTGCCTGAGCATCGGCCCTACTATGGCCTGGCTGGGGAATGCCGGGCAGGACACCCCGGATGGAGGTGAGATGCGGGGAATAGGGTGTCTGGTCCTCTGGATGTCACTGTTGGGCGAGGGTGTCACCATCCCAGGCAAGATCATGAGGGATACTCTGGGCACGGAGAGGGGCACAGCACTAATGGCCTGGGGTGGGTGGCGTGTTGGGGTCAGCTGCCATTGTCTTCTTGTGCCCTGCTTAGTGCCGGGGACCTCCATAGATCTGGGGGCATGGAGGGGCTCTGGGGGCTGCGGGAGGCTCTGGGGTAGCAGCCAAGGATGGAACACAGGGAACTGGGTCAGGAATGTGGTGCCGGCACTGTGGCCCTGGGCAGGGGGCTCTAGTGGACAGGACCCACAATGCTGAGTGTGGCCTGCCCCCCCTGCCAAGAGACCCCACCTCAGGGTTGCCACTGCCCCTTTGCCTGTTGTGGCAGGTAGGGGCCATCCAGACCCAGGCCCTGCAGTGGGAAACACCAGTGCGGAGCCCCCCAGCAACACATCCCCTGGGTGGGGCTGCTCCTGGAGCCGTCCCAACGAGAATGGCGAGGAGCCCCTGCAGCTGCCCACCTTCTCCCCTGCTGCCCAGGTGCGCGTGGCCGTCACTTTCGCCCTCTTCGCCCTCTCAGCCGGCTGCAACCTGGCAGTGCTGTGGGCAGTGGGGGGCCGGGGCAGCGGCCGGCGCCCCCACATCCGCCTGCTGCTGCGGCACCTGGCTGCCGCGGACCTGCTGGTCACCGTGGTGGTGATGCCACTGGACGCAGTCTGGAACATCACGCTACAGTGGCGGGCAGGTGACCTGGCCTGCCGCCTGCTCATGTACCTGCGGCTGCTGGCCATGTACGCCTCTGCCTTTGTCACTGTGGTCATCAGCCTGGACCGGCAGGCCGCCATCCTGCGCCCACTAGCCATCGCCCAGGCTCGTGCCCGCAACCGCGCCATGCTGCACGTGGCCTGGATCCTCAGCGCGGGGCTGGCGGTGCCACAGGTACCGACCCCAGGGTCCCCTCTGGCCCCAGGCCATGACAGACCCCCACCCAGCCCTTGTGCTGGCTCCCAGGGGCCTGGTGACACTGTCCAGGCTCACTGCCAGGGCTGGTGCCACTGTGTGACCTGCAGGGTGGGGATGGAGAGGGGCTTTGCAAGATGGAGATGGAGAGGTGGGGATAGAGTGGCTGTAGCAGTGATCTACCTCCACCCAGCTCTGCCCTCAGGGTGCCCCCAGGCCCCTGTCAGTGGGGAGCAGAGCCAGTGCAGGGGTGAGGACACATCCCACCCCACGGGCTGGGTCTGTCACTGTGGGTCTGAGGGTCCCTGCCTTGGCCTCTGATGCCCTCCCTGCCTGAGGAGGCGCAAACCCCCATCACCACCATCCCACCTCTCTCGTCTCCAGCTGTTCCTGTTCCACACTATCACCCTGCGCCCCCCGCACAACTTCACCCAGTGCACCACACGCGGCAGCTTCCCCCAGCCCTGGCACGAGACCCTCTACAACATGGTGGGCTTTGCCTGCCTCTTCCTGCTGCCGCTGCTCATCATGGTGTGCTGCTACGCCCGCATCCTGCTGGAGATCTCCCGCCGGATGGGCTCTGGCCTCTGTGAGTGCCAGGCACCACGGGACACAGCGCCATGGCCAGGGGAAGTCCTGGCTGGAGCTCCGTAGGGACCCCCCCAGCTTTCCCCCAGAGCATGGGGTCCCTCTCCCAGCCCCATATTCCCCTCACGGGCTGTGCCCCTCCAGTCTCCTCACAGGACGCGTCGCTGCGGTGCTCCAGGAACAACATCCCACGGGCCCGGCTGCGGATGCTGCGGATGAGCCTGGTCATTGTCTCCTCCTTCATCCTCTGCTGGACCCCCTACTACCTGCTGGGGCTCTGGCACTGGTTCTGTCCCCGCGCCGTGGAGAAGAGGGTCTCGCCAGCCCTCACCCACATCCTCTTCATCTTTGGCCTCTTCAATGCGTGCCTGGACCCCATCACCTACGGGCTTTTCACCATCCCCCTCCGCGGGGGCTGGGGTTGCCCATGCAGGTATGGCTCCCTGGCCCAGCCCTCCTCCCCAGCCACTGGCTCCTTTCGCTGCTCAGCCTCCTCCCTGCCACCCAAGCGGGGAGTCCAGGGGGTGCAGAGATCCCAAGGGGCTGCCAGGGATGCCTCCTGTCACAGCAGCTCCCTGTGAGACGGGCATGACTGCCGGGGTGCTCAGGGCAGGGGAGTCTGGCAGCAGGATGACCAGGTCAGCACAGGTCCGGGGGGATGGAGTTGCTGCCAATCTCTTCCCCCACCCTGAAGTGTCTCTGTGGGCTTGGGGCTGGTGGGGGTCCTGCTGCTCCCTCTCCCTCCTCTGTGCCCCACACAGCAATAAAGTGTCCTACGGCCACCTCTTGTCCCTCCTGTGTCCCCCAGCTGGGAGCTGAGCTGACATCCCCAGAGCAAGCACCCTGACCCACTGGGGTCACAGCTGCCCTTGTCCCTGTCCCCACCATGGGTGGCTCAAGAGTCCCCAGGAAAGGGCAGATCCAAGGCCATCCACAGCCTGGTCAGGCTGGGTGCTTCCCTTCCTGTTCATCCCCACAGGGCTCTGGGTCTCAGTGGGTGCAGGGCTGGTCACTGCCCACCAGTGCTGGGCTGGTGGCAGTCCCAGGGTGGTGCTGACGTCGGCTGTGCTCCAAACAGGAGCTCCTGGCTCCTGCCCAAGGCTGTTGGGAGGCACACAGGGCCAGCACTCCCGCCTGCAACAGCTGCCCCAAGGCCAGCACTGACAGCGGAGCTGGCACAGCTGCTGGGGCCTGGAGAGGTGGGACAGGGCTGTGGGTGCCTGGCCCCCTCACTCCCCCCAGTACCAGCAGTGATGCCAGAGTGAGGCACAGCCCAGGAGAACTGTCCTGGCATCCCCTCAGCCTCGGAGAAGGGACCACAGAGCTGGGCTCTGCCTGGGGGTCCCCACTCTGCTGCAGATGATCACGGGGTTCCCTTGGCTCCTCAGTCCCCATGCCCAGTGGAAACCCCATCACAACCCACTGACAGTGTGGCCTCGTGCTGGGGCACAGACAGGCGTGCTGCCCTGCTGAGGGGTCTCTCTTGTTCCAGTGCCTGGTCCTGTGCCGGGAGCAGGCTCAGCTGGAGCAGGCAGGGGGGCAAGGCAGGAGAGCAGGCAGAAGCTGTGCCCAATAACGGCAGTGCCAGCCATGCTTGCAGGGATTTATTTGAAAGTGGCAAAGGAGAAGTCCGGTGGAGTTGCTTCAGCGCTGAAAAATTATCTCACACCTGCTGGAGGGCTGGAGGGCCAGCACACTAGTGACTCCAGGGGGGTAAGCCCAGGCTCTTGTGGGGTTCTCCATTTTGTAGGGCTCCGGGGAACAAGGGGCTGCAGTCCCAGGCGCATGGGGGTCCTCCGTGCTTCCGCGGCAGGGATGGGGCTTCCATGGCATGTGTCCGCAGGGTGGGGGTAGGGGATGTGTGAAGGGCTGAGTCTCAGGCATGGACTCATGTGAGTATGAAAACACCGCCTGGTACTGGCACACCATGTGCTGCCAGCCCGAGAAATGCTGCGAGACGAGCCAGCAGTGCCACAGGACCACCCAGCAAAAAACCTCCCCTTGTTGGATGCTGCTGCTGTGGCCCTGCTGCTGGGAGCACCCTGCCTGCCCCAGGGTAAACGGGGTGCAGACACAGACCCCCCCCAGCTCTCCTCAGGCTGACGGCACTGGGTGGGTGCCAGGCAGGTGAGCACTATCCCATCCCCTCTGCAGCTGCGCAGGGCTCCAAGGGGCAGCGTGTGGCCATCGCAGTCACGCTGGGCTCTGAGGGTGCCCCAGTGTCGATGCTGGTGCAGGTCCAGGGTACCCACCTGCTTCCCAGGGGAGCCAGAGAACAGGGACAAGGTGGCCAGGTGAGGGGACAGAGTGGCAGGCTGGGCGATGGCAAGTGGGAGGTGGTGCTGGGGGATGCCTGTGCTTGGGTGACCATGCCCACCTGGCTCAGCAATGCCACATCACCCCTGCTCCCACACCCCCACCTGCCCATGGCACAGATCAGAGGCAAAGCACGACTGCAGGGCCACAGCCGTCTCACTCCCTGCTCCACTTGGGCACACATATACTGGCTCTAGGTGCCAGCTCCACCACTGCTGGGTCTCTTCTCAGTGAAGAAGCTCTTGAGCAGCATCACCTGCCCGATGCTGACCACGAAGAGGATGAGCGTTTCCCCCACTGACCAGTATGAGACACGGCCATTGAGGTCCTCGGCTCTGCTCCGGTCCTGTGCCTCCCGCAGCCGGTAGTGGGTCTGGGAGTCGATCACCGTGTTCAGCATCTCATGGATGGTGACACAGGCGGATTCCATCTGGGGGACAAGGACATGGATGCCCTGTCACTTCTGACATGGTACAGCTGACGGAGCCCAGGACTGTGCCAGGGCACCCAAGAGCAGGAAAGCAGTGCCTGTGTTGTCAGTCCCCTGCCAGAACCCATCCAGCGTCGCTCCCCACTGAGACAGAGCTGAGAGCTGCACCAGGGCACCGGGATGCCCAACCCAGAGGCTCACACTGAGGGATGGAATGGCTGATGCAATTCCCTCACATGGGATGGACACGGGCTGCTGCAGATAGGGGAGCCCAGACCCAGCACAGCCCCAGGCAGAGGATGTGGTGTGTGGTGGGGCCGTTGGCTGGTGGTTGGCACTTCTGCATCCAGCAGAGGAGGATGGGGATGAGTCCCCAACTGCCATCCTGCGAGGCTGCCTGGGGGCTGCGGCAGGACCCTTCCACCCTTCCTTCCTCCCTTCCTCCTTCCCTCCTTCCTTTCCTCCTGGGACTCACCTGTGTCAGGGCGGTGACGCGGTTGTTCATGTCGGGCAGGATGGGCGGCTCATCACCCACCTGGAAGTCGAAGTAGACAATTTTGTGGGAGAAGGTGGAGAACTCATTGCTGAAGCAGAACGTGTAGACACCCTTGACCTCAGTGTGGTGCGAGAAGCTGTCATACTGCTTCTTGGTCTCCTGATAGATGGTCTTGCCGTTGGGGTCCTCCACATAGCAGTCCACGTCATAGTGCCCTCCGCTGATCACCTGCGCAGGGAGATGTATGTCAGATGGTGGCACCTGCCAAGCGACGTGGCAAGGGCCCCCTGACCCTGCCCAGCCCCACAGCTGTGTGAGAGGCCAGCAGGCACCGTGCCCACAGGATGGGGCCCAGGCCAGGGGAGCCTTGGGGAAGCTGTGCACCATGGTGCCAGCAACTCAGAAGGGGTGCCCACAGCTCAGGTAGGGTGCCTGGAGACAGGGACAGCCCTCATGGCCCAGGTCAGGGACTCCCATGGCTGCTGTGGGCACATCCCAGATCTGGCTCTCAGGTGGACACTGCAGGACATGGGGCTGGGGTTGGGAACAACTCCTAGTGCAGCATGGAGGGAACTGGGGTGCGTATGAGAGGAGGGAACTGCAGCCCTGCCTGGGGCTCTGCAGGGCACACGGATGGGAATGTGGGCAGGGGCATGGGCAGAGGCGATAGACGCCCACACGGGCAGAGGTGTGGGCATGGGAGCACAGGCAGGCACATGGGCACGGACAAGACATGGGCAGGGACACACGAATGGGGCACAAATGGGGTGCAGGGAGGGCCCAGGCAGGGGTGCGGGCAGAGGGGGCGCTGGCAGGGGTACGGGCAGGGAGCGCAGGCAGGGAGCATGCAGGGCTGCAGGCGGACACAGGCAGGGTAGTACCTGATAGTCGAGGGTGACTTTGATGCCGCTCTCCAGCTCCTGGTGGAAGCAGCGCTTGGCACTGTCGGGCAGCTCCAGCGTCAGCTCCGTCCCGCTGGCCCCCAGCGCGCCCAGCAGCGCGGCCAGNNTCCGCTGCGGGCGGGGCGGGGCGGCTCGGCCGCGGCACCTCCGGCCCCGGGGCGGGCACCCACGGGGATCCCGGGAACCTTCCGGGCAGCCCCGGCACCCTGGGAGCCCCCGCCATCTCCGGGCCGAGCACTCTGGGAAGCCCGGTATCCCCTCGGCACTCCAGGGGAAGCCCGGGCCGGCGGCTGGTGTCGGGTCCAAGCGAGATCAGCCTCCGTCCAAAGCTGAGCGCTTTATTAACGCAGCGATCGTGCAAAAGTCTCCGCAGGGCCACGGCGTCACCCCAACACCTGCCCATGCACTCCTACACACACGCAGTCTCGTAAATAAACGCGTTCATGGAGTCATGGAATCTGTCGGTCCGAGGCACACGGTGCGTGGGGTGAGGCGTGGGGTTGGGAGGGCTCCGTGCGCGGGGTAGGTGGCAGAGCGGGGTGGCTGTGGCGCGCTGCCTGCGACTTTCCGCCGTGGGGTGAACCCCTGGGGTCAGCCCGTGCCACCCTCGGTGACTTGGCATCCCGGCTGCCCCGCCGCTGGCCGGGGCTTCCCGTGCAGCCAGGCTGGGACCGTCCTGCCCGGGGATTCAGCGCTTCCTGAATTCAGAGCTCCTCGGCGTGGTGGGGAATGAACCCCTTGAAGTTCCGGTGCTTCAGAGACGAGACAAGCCCATCCCGGCCCACAGCCGAAGAGGCTGTAGCGGTGCCGAGTGAGCTCAGGCGCCCGATCTCTGAAGTGCTCGGAGATCTCGGAGGTGGAGGATTGTCTCCCTCTCTCCCTCCGGGAGAGCACCGACATGGTCCGTGGCTGGAGGCGTGTTCCCACTCCTCCAGCCCCCCGCAGTACTGAGCCCCTTCCCCTCCCGGAAGGCACTTCATGAACGCCTCGGCCTCAGAGATCACTGCTGGGGGCTCCGGGAGGGGATTCGGTGAGAGAGCGAGAGGGATGGAAGAAAAGCGGATTGTAACTAGTGAGGAATAAGTGAACTGCGGGTGGGATCCTTGGCACGGAGCTCGTTGATCTGGGATGGTCTGGGATCGATCTCCCAGGTGGTCGCTCCCGATTCAGCCCCTGGGCTCAGGGCTGACCCCCGTGGCCACCAGTGTGTCCCCGGAGCCAGTGCCCACTCTGTGTGGGAACCGTCCCGTTCCTGCAGGGACAGCACAGCTTTGGCCATCTGCCTGTGAACCACTGGTGCCACGGCTACTGCGCCACGACCTCCTCAAAGTCGGAAAGGTGCCGCATCTGCTCTGCCTGCATAGAATGTCTGCGGAGGAGCTTCCTGTGGGCTCTCAGATCACCCCGCCTGGGTGAGCTGGGTGCAAGGGGCACCAGGGGCTTCAGCCCGGCAGCCAGCGGGGAGGGGGCTTTACTGGAGCCAATGTCAGGAACTGGGGGGTTGGGGTTCACGTTCAGGGGGGGCAGATATCCCGGCCTTGTGTGGGAGAGGTGGTCCAGCAGGAGGGTCCCGGACCCTCGCCTCTCCAGCAAGCTGGGCGGCCGTCGCCGGCCGCTGCTGGGCGATGTGCTGGCGCTGCTGGACAGAGACTCACAGGAACCATCCAGCAAGGCCAAGTGGGGCCCGCTCAGCTTTCTTCTCTCTGATGGCCCCTTCCCCGCCTCGGTGACCTGGGAGTCTCCATTGTGCTCAGTGCCCGGCCTCCACCAGTGTGGAGTGTCCATCCCTGCAGCTGAGCTGGCGGCCAAGCCGGTGCTCTCTGGCTCCTCCGGGACTGTGATGCTGCGGGGCAGGCGTGTGTGGGTGCCTGGGCTCTTCTCGTGAGTGGCTTTCCATGCCAGGGGACCCAGTGCCTGCTCATCCACTGGGGGAAAGAGAGAGGGGTCCCTGCCCTTGCTGCTGCTGCTCCGGGTGAGGGAGGGCTTTTTGGAGAGCGAGAGGTCGCCAATGCCTGTGATGACCTCATGGTCAATGCAGACCTGCGTGTCATCATGGTGCGTGGAGGCTGCCAGCACCGAGGGTGCCACCAGACCCCATGGTTCTGACCGCAGTCGCTTCAGCCTGGGCAGGTGGGCTCTCCGGGCAGTGCCAGCTCTCTGGCCTGGGGAGGGTGGCTCAGTGTCCCCTGTATTCCCAGGGTGTGAAGGGTGTGGGGTGAGAATGCTGCTCTCCTTCTCGGCAGGGGAAGGTGCTGAGATGGGACTTTTCAGGTGAGCACCGGAGGGGGCTGCGCCCTCATCGAGGGGAGCCCTCTCCTTGAACTCCAGCGCAGGGGCAACATTCAGGTACTGCTTGGCAGTCTTGGTGCCAGAGGCTGATGTGTCCATGGTGATGATGATCACCTCTTTCCCCTTGGCTCTGCAGGCATTCAGGAGGTGCTGCAGCACAGCCTTGTCCTCGGCATTGATAGCGTGGACCAGCGCTGAGGCTCCCGAGTGGTCCTCCAGGCTGGGGTCTGCCCCGCTCTCCAGCAGCAGGGACACCACGTCCCCTCCAGCCCCGCGGATGCAGGCATGCATGAGGGCGGTTTTCCCAGACTTGTCCTGGATGTTGGGGTCAGCTCTGTTGTCCAGCAGGTACTTCACCATCTTGGCCTTGTGGATGCTCTGCTGGTCAACGTGTGTGGTGATGCAGGCCACCATCAGGGCCGTCTCCCCCTTCTCATTGCTCTCGTTGATGTAAGCTCCCCCTTCCAGCAGCAGCCGGGTCAGCCGGAGCCGGCCGAGCCACACAGCCTTCAGGAGGGAGTTGCCCCCCAGCTCCAGCTCTGTCACCTCATCCATGGCACTGGCTGCTGCTTCCTGCTGGCTGATGGCAGCGGTGGCTGTGGGGGGAACCATGGAGAAGAGATGAGCCCCACTCCTTTGTCCCTGCCTTCCTGGGATGCCATGGTCTGGGCACTGCCCCACATCCCACTGTCCCTCTGGCCATGTCCACCCACCTTGTGCAGATCACTGCCTGAATGCCTTGGTTTCCCCAAGAGATCAGAGAGTGTCTGATGGTCTCACCGGCCTGCTACGTCTAGGGGCCCACAACATGAAGCCCACTGCAGACTGCGTGAGCTTCCCCCATGGCTTCCTGGGCTGGAGCCGGGATCTCTGTTTCCTCACTGCTGGAGGGAAAGAGAAACAGCCACAGTCGTGCTGTCTGCTGTGCTTCTACTGCCCCCTGCTTCTACTGCCCCACTGAACCCCACTCCCTGCTCCCACTGCCACTCACTCCCGCTGCCCCCAATCCCTGTCCCGCTCCTCAGAGTGTTCCTGGAGCCCTGAGCAGCCGGTGCCCCCAGAGTGCCCCTGGAGTGGGCACAAGCCTCCCGGCCATTGCCCACCCCCCCTACTCCGTGCCCTCCGTGGGGGTCCTGCAGCCCCTGGACCTGCGGTCAGTGCGCACATTGCCCCCAGCCCCTCCCAAATGCGCCGGTGGTACCGCTCCCTGCCCGTGAGCTCCCCGAGGCACCTTCCCGTGGGGACCCCTCGGACCCGGGCGCAGACCCGATCCTCGGTTCTCCCACACTCCCGCCGGGACCGGTGTCCCCCGCGCCCTGCCACGCCGTGGCCACCCCGCTTCCGCTCCCGCCGCCGCCCCCGGCTGCGGTGATGAGGGTGGGGTGCTGCCGCTGCCCCCGGCCCGCTACCTGCTGCCCGGTGCCCGTGTCGGTGTCCGGTGCCGCTGTTCGGTGCTGGTGCCGCTGCCCTGAGCCCTGTGCCGAGGCTGGTGCCGGTGCCGGTGCCGGTGCTTGGTGCCTGTGCCGATCGCTGCTGCCGGTGCCCGGTTGTCGGTGCCGGTGCCCGGTAGTCGGTGCCGGTGCCCGGCGCTGCGCGAGGAGGAGGGCGCGGGGGGGCGGCGCGTCCGCCCGCGGGTGGGTGCGGGGAGCGGCGGCGCGGGGGGGTCCATGTGCTGGGGGGCTGGAGGGGTCTGTGCCTCTGCCGCAGGGCGCGGGGGAGCGTGTCCGTGTGCGAGGGGACCGTGAGCGTGGGGCTGTGAGGGGAGATGGTCTGCGCCCACCCGTGCGGGGCTGTGTGCGGGGTGGGGTGTGACTGTCCCTGCTCTTGGGGCTCTCCAGACCCCAAACCAGGCTGAGCCCACAGCCGTCCCCACTCGGAGCAAAGGGGATTAGGGTCCCCCCTAAGCCCACTCTGATGTTAATGACTCCGTGGTTTGAGCGCACATCTGGGAGAACCTGAGGGCACAGCTGGGGCACAGGAGAAGCTGAGCTCCCTGTGTCTGCTCCCCGGGCAGAGCTGCCCTCAGCGCCAGGGCAATGTGCATGCACCAGCAGCAGTGTGCTGCCTCTCTGCCCCTCCTTTGTCCCCAGATCTCACATCTGGGCAAGAACCTGCTTCCCAGCAGCTTCCTCCACTTGCCTCGGTGGCTCTTTCGGAACAGCCCCAGTAGAAAGAGGGAACTGGGAGGAAGGGGCAAATGGTCACAGATACCCCTGACCAACACCCTAACCCCCATGGTTCTGCACTTCTGCAGACCATCGCAGCTGTGAGGATGTTTGTCATCACACCCTCTGGATTGCATTAACATTTGGGGAAATTTCTCTTGTGATTAATAAAATATAATCTAATATTGCAGCTCTCTTCATTCAGAGATGACGATGACAATGAGAATCAGAGCCAGCAGAGAAATTAAGTCGGTCTTATTACATTAGGGAGCATTTGGCAAACCTTATGGCAGGTTCCTCCTGACTTGGTAACAGAGAGGCTCTGCAGTACCTGCCTAAACTGGGCATAAACCCCTCCAAAATGTGTTTATCTGTCCATTTTCTGATGCATGAGCACATCAGTTTGGTTGTAGAAGATAAACACCTTAACTCCTAAAAGCAAAATAATATAAACATCTTAATCAAATAAATGTCTTAATAAACTCCTGGAACCCACAAGTTTAGAACAGACAAGCTGTGGTGGCAGGAGGAGCCCAGGCTGCCTGGTAATGGGAGTGCTGCTCCAGCACCAGAGGAAGCCACCGCATCTCCCCAGTCAAGGAGGGTCTGCTCTGCTCCCAGGGCACCCCAGGATGGGTCAAGGATGGTGACAAGGAGAGAGGGAAGGTCCTGGGTCCCTGGTGATTGCAATTAGGACAATGTCGGAAGTAAGGGTTGGGGTGCCGACACCCCCACTTGCAAGTGCCCCTTCCTCCTCTGCCCCCTTGCTGCTCCCAAGAGCTGGCTGATCCTGGCTGGAAAGCAGGAAAGACCTGTCCTTGAAGCTGTTAAAACCCGAGAGTTCCCTTTCCTGCTCCAACAGTCTGGACTCACCAGCTTCCAGGAGTTCGTGGGGTGGGAGATGCCCTAGCAGGGAAGGATGAGCATGGCAATGCCAGCTCCATTATGCCAGTCCTGGGAGCTGGAACCTCTGTGGAGGGGAGCAGGAATGGCCCCTACCTGCTGATAGAGGGCCTCAGATCTGCCCCAGCCATGCCCTGGCTTTGCAGAGCCCATGTGTCCATCTATCTTCATCCTCCTTGTCTTCCTTGCCAGTATCTATGCCATCCCTGAGGATGCCATGGCAACGGGGCCGCAGGGATGGCTGCTGGAGAAGCTGCAGCTCTGTGCAGGGCTCTGAGGCATGGGTTTGATCTCAGCAGTGCCCATGCAGCTCTGGGAGCAGCAGGATGGGGTCCAGACGTGGTCAGTTTGGGACATGACTGGGACGAGGTGGCTTTGAGGTGCTGGGTGCCACCACGGGGTGTTCTGCCCACACGGAACAGCCCTGGCAGGGTGTGGAGACCTGGGCAGTGGTTGGAGGTGCTGCTAGTGACACCGGTGCCCTGTGGCATGGGTGGTACTGGTACCCAGAATCCTCACCGGGGGACGGGGCTTCTTTCTCCTGGCAGGACAGGGAGAGGCAGACGTGACAGAACTGTGTCACTGAAGAGAACATCAGAGATGCTGAATGCTTTGTGGGACCACCCCAGCACTCTCTGACCTACATGAGCACCCAGGCAGCTGGCACCCCTTTATTAGAGCCTGCTGGGTTTATGGTTAGAGTCTGGAGCCCGGAGAAAGGGGCGCTGCTTTCTGGGGCTGTACTGGGGCTGTCTCATTTGTGTGGGGTGTGGCTGCTGTCCTCAGGGCATTCGAGGGGCTGCAGTGACGCCTTGCGGGGCTGAGATTGTGGGAGCAGGGACAGGATGGCGAGTGGCCATTGGCTCCATGTTCTCTCAGCCCTGGAGGAGCTGCAGCCCCGAGCTGAGCAGAGCTGAGCTGTGTCCTGGGGAAGGGGCTTGTCCCAATGCACCATCTCCTGGCACCTTTGGACCCCCAGCTCAGGCACAGGTGGGACTCCAGTGCAGCCTCGCCAAGGGCTGAACCAGCCCCATCTCCCTGGAGGCACACAGGGCTGGCAGGTTCTATTTTGGGTACTTTGCCGAGGGCTGTATGAGCTACTTCTGCCAGCTCATCCCTCCACAGCCGCTGTTTCACCGTTTATAGCCACGGTCCCTGGGGCTGAGCGCAGGCATGAGGGAGCTCGGCACTCTAGAGCGACCCCTGGCTCTGCTGCTGCTGCTGCTGCTGCTGTGAGCTGGGGCACAGCTGAGGTCCCTCGGCCTGTAGGACACAGTGGGGTACAGTGGGGCTACCCTGGGTACAGGGGGTCCGAGCCCACCAGGGTTTGGCCCCAGCCATGCCCCTCCTGGCCTTCCAAGGAGGAGATGGCCCAACCACGCCTACAGCACCTTGTTCTCCCCTCAGAGCTGAGCAGAACTGGAGCCTGGGTCAGGTTTGCACCTGCTGTAAGTGGGACCCTGATTTCTCCCGCTGGAAAAATGGATACGCTGGAGATTAACCAGCTAAAATCCATTGTGTTAGTGACAGCTCTGCTGCTGCCACCTCCTGTGGCCATGCCGTGCTACATCGTGCTGCTCTGTGGCCCCTCTGCTCCCTGGCTTTGGCCGGGTGGTTGAGCTGGCTGTGCTTAGACACTGCCCAGCATAGCGGCACCTTGGCCAGGCTGGAGAAGCAGCAGCTCACCCCAATGTGGGGCACCGGGAGTGATGGATGGGGCAGGCGGCTGTGTGACCCCACGACCTGTGGCTTTGCCAAGGGCACGGGGAGCTGGCACAGCTCTCTGGGACCAGAGCGGGTGTCCTACGGGACCTGAAGGGGCTGATGCGGTGGGTGATGCAGTGGGTGATGCAGTGAGTGACGATGCAGCAGGTGATAACAGTGGGTGATACAACGGGTGATGCAGTGGGTGATGTAGTGCTTGTGGAAGGGACTGCATCACCCAAAAGCAGCTGCATCATCACGGGGAGCGGCTCTGATGTCTCTATAGCAACCGTGGGGTAAAAATAGTGCAGAGGCTTTAGGGAGCTGTCAGGGCCTGGCAGGGATTGCTGCTGGGATGGGTGCGTGGGGAGCAGGGGCTCAGCAGGGAGCAGGGGCTCAGCAGGGAGCAGGGGCTCGTTGTGCTGCCAAGAGCTGCTGCCCTGCCAGGGCTGCACTGGGGCCTGCAACAGCCGAGGGGAGGAGGGAACAGGATGTGGGGCTCTGGGTGTGGGGCTCAGGACATGGGGCTCAAGAGGTAAGCACAGCAGCACAGAGCCACTGACTGCTTCTGCACTGGCTCCCTGCCTGTCTCCTCTGCCTGTCCTGGCTCCTGGCTGAGGGGATGGTGACAGCTGTTTGCACACCAGGGTCTGAGGGTGAACAAGTGTGAAGGATTCCTTGTGCCCTGATCACGCCTGCACTCTCACTGCCATCGTGCTAAACTTGGATCCAAGGCTGCATCCGGGTCAGGCCAGCAGCTCTGTAGCTGCACCAGCCGCTGTGAACCTCACAGGTGACTGTGCCTGCTGTCCCCTCCCTGAGCTGGGGACTTCCATGCCTGTCTGAGGCATGAGCTAAGTTTCAACCTTTCCTGTGAGTGGGAGGGTTTGGAGATGGGTGGGATAGCGATCTCTCTGGACTCTGCTCCACAGTGTGGGGAGTTGGTTTGACTCTGACTCTGACAAATTGTGTAAAAGTCTGACAATAGCTGTGGTGCTCTGTGTCACTGAGCAGCCAGAGCTGCTCCCCCTCGTCACCAGTGCCGTTTGCTCAACTGCTGGGCCTTGGAGAGTGGCAGCTTCTGTCGCTTGGACCCTGAGCACTGGGCTCTGGGGAGCTGGGCTGTGGGACCGGGAAGGATGCAGCTGATGGGCTCTGGGGATGCTGTGGGGCTCTGAACCATCCTCCCTCACTGGGAGCAGGGCTGGGAGCTGTCCTGGTGCACAGAGGGGCAGGGGGTAGCGTTTCTCCCCCTGTCCTCGCCCTTGGCTTCCTGTGTCCCTATGTCCATCAGCAGAGCCCGGGGTACCCCTGTTCCCCTCTCCTTCTCTCACCCAATTCTGCAGTTACTGTTGCCTTGACAACACATCCCTCTCCCTGCACTCCTCCATGCTTTTCCCTTTGTAATCTGCACATTCTTGCACCTCCACGGTGAGTCTTTCACCTGGATGTGCTCCAGAGGGACAGCAGAGGACCTGTTAGATTGAAAGGTTGGAAATGCCCTTGATAGCAGGGTGGAAATCACCAGATCTTGGCAGGAGTGAATATCTGTGGGTGGCGGCGGAAGATGAGGCCACTTGTGCTGTAATGGGTGAATCACTGAATCCCAGAATGGTTTGGATTGGAAGGGACCTTAAAGCTCATCTCATTCCCAGCCATGGCAGGGACAGCCTCCACTGTCCCAGGTTGCTCCAAGCCCTGTCCAACCTGGCCTTGAACACCTCCAGAGGTGGGGCAGCCACAGTTTCCCCAGCAGGCATAGAAGGGATGGAGTGACAATGCAATTTGTGTGGTTTTTCACCAGTTAAGATGAGCATGTGTGGTGCTGGGGCAGGGAGAAAAAAATGCGTGGACTCCCTGGGCACTGTGTTTATTGCTTGTGACAATGGGATAGAAATTCCCTGTGTATTTGGAGGTCTTTTTGGTGGTTTTCAGGTTTTTGGATAGGTGATTCCCTGCTCCGAGCTCCTGGAATCAATGCTGCAGCTCCGATCCTGGCAGGACAGTCATTGGTGTCCGATGCGTGCCCTGCCATGGGATTGGGTTGCAGACCACGGCTCTCACCCAGCATTCTCCTTCATTTTCTCAATATTATTAAACTAAGCTTTATAAATATTCATGGCAAGAAAATCAGTGCAAAAAATATTCCATTCTCTCGTTTTGCTTTTTTAATTTTAGAAGCTCGTTTCCTCTTGAGAAGCCATTACGATACTCTTTGGGTTGTGTTTCATTCCTAGTCCTGATGAATCCCCACAGGGAACAGCAACAGGGAGATGTCAGTGCCTGGTCCCTGGGAATGGCAGGGGTGTGGGACTCCAGACCGAGCTGGAGATAAAGTCCAGGATCTGGGCAGCTGGATCCTGACTCAGCCGAAGCTGAGGGATGAAACGTCTTCAGCCTTGAGAACAGAAGGCTCTGGGAAGACCTGATAGCCCCTTCCAGTGCCTAAAGGGGCTCCAAGAGAGCTGGACAAGGACTTGGGACAAGGGCTGGAGTGCCAAAACAATGGGGAATGGCTTCCCACTGCTGGAGGGCAGGGATAGATGGGATGCTGGGAAGGAATTTTTCTCTGTGAGGGTGGTGAGGCCCTGGCACAGGTTTCCCAGAGAAGCTGTGGCTGCCCCATCCCTGGAAGTTCCAGGCCAGTTTGGACAGGGCTTGGAGCAACCTGGGATAGTGGAAGGTGTCCCTGCCCATGGCAGGGGGTGGAACAGGATGAGCTTTAAGGTCCCTCTCAACCCAAACCACGTTGTAGCCGCTGCCAGCACCGTGATACCGTGCATGCTGCACCCGTGGCTGCTGGCAGGTGAGGAGAGGCGCTGAGCGGAGGCAGCAGAAGATCCGAGTTTGCACTCCTTGGAGTGCGTGTCGGAAGAGAACGGATCCGTATTTAATGACAGAGCAGTGCAATAACCTGCAATTAGCTCTGCACAGTGCCTGTGGGGGCGGCACTCCCTGGCAGCACCGGGGTGAGGCAGGGCTGGCAGGGACAGGGACACGAGGGACGGGGGAATGTGCTGGGGCTGCGGCACACGCGTGTCCCCCCAGCCTTCCCTCGTCCTGCACCGGGCTCCGGGTGCTTGTCCCCGGCTGCCCCAAGGGCTGCGTCAACTTTAATATCTCTGCTGAGTGAAATTTCCTGGTGCGGCTTTCATGTCCGCTGGGACACTTATGAAATATCCGGATTCTCGTTTTTTTCTGAAGAAGTGGAATTTCCTATTCATGGCTTTAATATCAGGGCTACGTGCTCAGGGCGAGAAGCGGCTGCGCGGCAGCAGCACCGGTGCTGGCTCAGCCACCGGCCCCCCCCGCCCCGACTCCCCCCGGCCGCGCTGCCCTGGCCCGGCTTCCCTCGGCCGGGGCTGGGCTGGGGCCGGCGCGGGGAATTCGGCTGCCTCAGGAGTTTTCCGGTGTCGCTAAGCTGTCTTTTCACGGCTGATCACCCCACCTGCCACCGGGGAAAGCCAAATACATACGCACTGACAATCGGCCGGCGGCTGTTTGCAGAGGGATCAGATGAGGTCCCGGTCCCCCGCTGAACCCCTCATGCAGAAGCGGCTGTGAGAACGCAGGAACTCACCCCTGGGGCTCCTGGAGACTCCAGGTGCTCACCCCATCCGTTTCAGGGGTCCCGGTAGCTTCAGGCACTCACTCTGGCCAATCTGGGGCTCCCGGAAGCTTCTAGTGCTCCCCACAGAAGACCCCCAGTACCAAAGGATGCCATGAGCACTCTAAGTTTTGTCCCTGGACCAGCTCACAGCGGGATGGTAGGGAGGACCCTCCTCTTCCCTCACTTCATTTCGTGGGTCCTCTGCCACCTCCACACCTCCCTGGGCAACGGGAACAGCCGGAGGGGCTGTGGGGGCTGTGTGTAGAGCAGTGCTCTGTCCCTTCGGCTCTCGAGGGACGGGTGGGCTGGGGGGAAGTCCTGGGACCCCCAAGAGCTCTGAACCCACTGGTTCCAGCCCACCGGGTTGTCTGACCAGAGCTGTGGTGTGGGAGGTCACATCCTGCCCCCCTTGGCCTGGGCCCGGAGTCACTGGGGGGGGGGGGGGGGGGGCCGGCGGGGGGGGG
>VZRN01000963.1:115045-140162 GCA_013397935.1 Dasyornis broadbenti
AGCGAGGAGGAGTGGCAGAGCCTGTCCCCGATACTGACACTTCCCTCTCTGCCCCAAGAGGATGCTCGGGTTTCATGGCGGGGGCTGGCTGCGGCAGAGCCCGTGATCCCCGGCCGTGGCGAGGGGTCCTGTGGGGCCACCTGCAGTCTGGGGCAACACCCAGGGCACAGTCCAGCTCTCCCCAAAGGGATGCAGTGGGAGAAGGGAGCCGTGCCTGGCACACGGTAATGCGGCCACCAGGTGAGCCTGGGGGGCCAAAACTGCCACATTGGGGCTGCACCTCTGAGTCTGTCTCAGAGCCTGGGATGGGGTCCAAGCTCAGGAGCAGGAGGGTCAGGGTTTGGGGGTGCATCCCCTCTCCAGGCCAGCCTGTGCATGCAGTGCCTGACATGGAGCTGCTCCTCCTCTTTGATCCCTGCCCCAACACCTGCACCTGGAAATTAAGGGGTTTTGGGGCACCCACCCCCAAGAGGCTCTGGGATCCCCCTCGAGCCTTTGTCAAGCAGCAGGGTGTGCAGGGAGCTGCAGGGGAGTTCTGAGTCCCTGTGGGGGTGGCAATGTTTTGGGGAGCCCCATGGGGCTACAGTAGTCGATGGCTGTGGGGGTCATGCGGGGCCAGGGCAGCCCTGAGGCATGGGCCGTATGGCCGGTGGGTTTCAGCCAGGCCGGACTGTGCCCCCTATGGAAAGAAACTTCCCTGTGCTGGTGCTGGCTCTTTCCTCTCCATCCAGCCCCAGAACCACGAACAAGTACCCCAGAACACCAGCGTGCTGAGGCACACTCTGCAAAACGCTTTAGTGGAGGCAGGAAAGATCTGACTGATGGGAATAGCTGGAAAACTGGGAAAGAGGATGGACGTGTGACGGGATTCCCGGGTGCTCTAGAGCATCGGTTTGTCATGCAGGGGCAGCCCCTGTGGGACCCCCAACGACCCCAGGCTCGGCAGGACACAGGCTGTGCCGCAGCAGCACCCCAAGCTGGATGGCAGCACTGGGTTCTGCCGAGCAGACACCCCCTTACCTCGTGCTGGGGTTTTCTGCCCTTGTACCTCTGCGGCGTCCATCATTCCCTTCATCTGCTGTGGCTGGAGATGGCAGGCAGGAACTCACCTTGAAAATCAGGGCAATATTGGGAATAAATAGCATTGAACGGGAACAATTCCAGGCATAGGAAAGCACAGGAGTTTTACACCCATTTCTTTGTTTTATAATTACACTTTACATTGATCCCAAAGAATTCCCAGCTAATGCCACTGAAACACAAGAAAACAGTAACACATTAAAAGTAATTTCAAGACCTTTTCCAAAAAGATGCACTTTCCTGCTGGAGACCTGCTGCAGATGCCGAAAAGGAAAGTCCTGGAGTGACGAGACCTGCCAGATTTTAGTGAAAAAAGATATTTCTGTATCCCCTGCATTTGCTTTGCAGTCGGTTTATCCTGAGCCAACATCTGGAGATTCACAGGCACAGGATGCCTGCTGCAGCTGGAGCCACAGACGGAGCCGGGATAACCCGGGGCCACCAGGGGCCGGCGTGTCAGGACGGTCGCTCGTGTCACTCGCATACCCTTATCAGTTCTCCGTCCAACAGTTACAGTGAAGAAGCTGGGCTGGAAAAGTGATAAGGACACGAGAGTGGCCTCAGGAGACGTTCCCGCAGGAACTGTGGGATATAAACCACAGGAAGCCAGCCGGTGCGGTAATGGGGGGATAGAGGCTGGGGTGTCACCGGGTGCCTCTTCTCCCGATCGGCGTTGCCTGCGGGGTGTGGGACCGCAGCGGGAGGCGTCGTGGGGACCTCGGGGTGCAGCAGCCCAGCCTGCCCGCGCTGCCCGCAGCGAGTGCCCCGCGCCCCTGGGCTCCCTCTGCTCCAGCCCCCCGGACACTCCCCATTCACAACTTTCATAACTCAGTCCCCTCCCTGCGGGGAGGGACCGTCCCCATGGGCCGCGCGCCCGCGGGGCTGAGCCGGCACCCGGCCGGCGGGGCGCGGGTGGGACCTGTCCGCCGCCGGATTAAGCTGTATAAATCGCGGGGGTGCAGCCGGGCGGATTCGTCTGACGCTGCAGAAAGGCATCCACAGCCGCCACGGTCCCCAACCTGCCACTGCCGCCGTGCCGTGGGACCGGGGCTGGGGGTGCCCCGCTCCTGAAAGGCAGGAAAACCCCATTACAGGTGACAGGCGAAAGGTCTGGTACCACTGCTCCTGCTCCATCTGCCCACAGAGGTGTTTGGGCTCCTGTGCCAGTGGTGACACCCCATCCTGTGCCCTGGGGCAGCTCCTCCTGTGGCACCCACACTGTCCTCCACATCTCTCCTGAGTGGTTCCTCCCATCGTATGCTCGAGGAGAGCAGCTGAGCCTGGTCCGTCCTGGTCAGGCATGGGCACTCTGTGCCACGCACTGGAGCCAAGGATATCTGGGGGGCCGTGACCAGCCCTGGTCACCAGCACCTTCACTCCTGAGCACCCCAACCCTACTGTTTTCAGCTCCAGTGCAGCCGAGGCTGGAGTCAAGGAATCTCGATCTCCATTCCTGTCTCGGGCATGTGTGAGCTTGCCGTGGCATTGGGCCGCTCTGTGCAGGCATTAGCGAGGAGACTTGGGCTGGGCCAGAGATTCTCGCGGTGTGAGTCAGTGGAACCTGGAGCGCTCCAGGGTGGTGCCAGGTGGGTTGTCCTGGTTCAACTGCCCTACGGCCAGGGACCTCCTGTCCTTTGGTCATGGATATACACAGGGTTTGGCAGCAGCAACGAGAAGGGTGGAGGTTGTAAGGCAGCTGTCAATAGCAGTGCCCTGTGTTGACTCAGGTGTCCTGTGTCCTCCCTGTCATCCTCCCCTCTCCTTCTCCCCTCACTCGCTGTTTCCTGGGGCTTTACCACCCTTTCCCAAGCATGGAATGAGCACAGGATGACATTTCAGGTGGAAATAGCCTATTTTTTTCCAAACTAAAACATCTCTATAGTTCCCGTGGGAGGAGAGTGAGCTGTGGGAGCTCCTGCATGTGCAGGACACCAAGGCCTGTGTTCCCTGTGGCTGTGGGCTCCAAGTGGCTGTGGCTGCAGCTCCTTCTGGCTTTAGTCCAGGTTTATTTGCTGCTCAAAGGACAAAAGATGGTGTTGGGGCCAGGACACCTGGCACACGGTGCAGGGAGGCAGCTGGAGCCACTTGCTGTCCCTCAGGCTCTCAGCACTTTTTGGGGGGCTCGTCTGATGCCGTCACCTTGGGGAGCATCAGCCACCCTGTGGGAAGGGCGAGGAGGTGTCCAGCTTGGCTCCCTCAGGGATGGACACTGCCCAAGTGCCCGGGGCCCTGTCAAGCACTTTTGCATTTGCCGTGAGCTCCTGGCATCAGGCACGAGTTCACACTGGGCCCTGCACACACACATCCCGCAGACTCAGGAGCTTCCCTGTGCTCCAGCTGCCCTCCCCAGGGAAAGCACTGCTGGACACTTTGACTGGCTGGAGTTACTCAAACACTGCCAGGCTGTGTGCCAGGGAGACCCTTGCTCCCAGCTGGGAGTGCACCAAAGGGAGCCATGGCCTCCCTGGCTCTGGCTGTGTGGAATTTGGGCTGCTGGATGAGGCTGCATCCAGCATCTGCCTTGGCTGGAAGGGACAAACTGCCCCATCAAAAACATCTGTGAGGAGAGGAGGAGGAGAGGAGACAGATGTTTCCCTGCATGGCCCTGCAGAGCCTGGGGATGCCAGGGATTCCAGGGAGGAGCACCCTGTTCCTGCACACCCCAACTGCTCTGCTGGGGAACATGTCCAGGTGCCAACTGTGTCCTGCTGTTATCCTGCTGCCACCAGACAGTTGCAGCTCAGCTCAGCGTGGTGGGGATGGCACCGTGGTGCAGAGCAGGATTGGATTCCTGTTAGCCTGGATCAGGTCAAGCTGGATCAATGACACCTCCACAGGTGTCTGTGTGTGGGGTGCAAGCCTGTGCTCATGAGCACGTGTGCCAGGAGTGACATCCTGTCCTCACGGTGTTTCCAGGGTCTTTCCTGGACGGAGAGGGAGCACCCAGCACCATGCTCCCCATGCCCCTGGGGCTGCGACACTGTCCTTTGCCCCTTGAGCTGGGATCTGCCCCACCAGAGCCACCCTATAGGGCAGGAGAGATGGGGTGATGATGACCATCATGTCCCCTCTGTTCTGGATGGTGGGAGAGAGGGGAGCACGGCAAACCAGGGCAACACCAAAGAGCTGTAAGAACATCCCACTGGTGCAAGGGGTCCATGTCCAACAAGCACCCCCTGCCCAAGCTTCCCCTCCCAAGGAGCACGCCCTGCTTCAGTCAGGGCATGGCCACAGCCATTCTCCTCCCAGCTCTGATGAGTCTCAGGCAGTTTTGGAAGAACCTTATGTTCTAGGGAGCAGCCCCTGTCCTGCAGCATTGCTTGCAGCTCTCAGGGTGCTCCCACCTGCCCCAACATTGCTGAGTCCTTTCCCGGCACGGTGGGAACTGCAGCAGCCAGACAGGGCCCGCGGGGCTGGCTGCGGCCAGAGCCAAGGCTTTGATGTCCCTGAGCGGCTACTGGACAAGCACAAAAACACGGCGCAGCCCAGGTCCCGTGTTGGTTTTGGTGATTATGTAGCTGAGCAGCTCCCGGGATGTGAACATTCAGTCCAGAGTAAACAAGGCCAGCTCCCAAAATGGGCTTCTTGGCACAGGCTGCTCATTCCCGTATGGCAGAGGGGCTGCTGCCCCCAAAGCAGGGCAGAAATGGGGCTGGGGGGCTGAGCAGGTGGGGTTACAATATCCCATCAAATCCCAGATCTGCAGGGCTGGGATTGTCCCATCGTGTCCTGGTTCTGTGGGAGTCATGAGGGGCTGGTGCCTTGTGTGCCAAGCAAACGTCTGCCACTGCTGCTCCCATCAGCAGGTTTATTTGTGCTGCCTGGCCCCCCCACATACCTCTGTTATTAAAGCGTGAGTGTTCTCCCACTGCCCTTGGAGAGCGGAGGGGCGGGGAAATCCCCCTGAGGTGGGAGGAAATTGCAAATACCTCCGAACGCATCCCTGTCCCAGCGCTCGCTGCTCGGAGCAGCCGGATGGGCAGCCCTGAGGGTATGGAGGGCACTGGCATGTCCCACCAGCTCCACAGGCTGCAGCAGCCTCCCGTGCTCTGGGCACTTCGGGGTGATGTGCCAGGACCGGTAGCAGACTGAGCTCCCTGGAACTCCAGCTGAGGTCCGTACTCGGCTGCTTGGCAGGGCCCTCATAGACCGCCTGCTTCTGGCCCCCTGACCAGGTCAGGATCTCACCCAAAGTTTCCACGAGACCAGGTTGCTCCAAGCCCTGTCCAACCTAGCCTTAAACCCTTCCAGGGAAGGGGAAGCCCCAGCTTCTCCCCTGGCGAGGTGCTGGGGGTGGGTGACTGCGTGCCGGGATGCGGTGCCGGCTGCGGGTGCCCGTGGTGGCAGTGGGGCTGCACTGCTTCCCGCAGCCACTGGATGTCACCTGCAATATGGGCTGTGCGCAGCCGGCACCGCACGGCTCTGACCCCGCACAGCCCGGGCACCGCACAGCCCGGGCACGGCACAGCCCGGGCACCGCACGGCTCTGACACCGCACAGCCCGGGCACCGCACGGCTCTGACCCCGCACAGCCCGGGCACGGCACAGCCCGGGCACCGCACGGCTCTGACACCGCAAAGCCCTGAACCCGCACGGCTCTGACCCCGCACAGCCCGGGCACCGCACGGCTCTGATACCGCACAGCCCGGGCACCGCACAGCTCTGACATCTCATATCTCAGTGCTCCTCCCGCTGCTCTTGACTCCACTCTCCCTTTATGAGGCTCGGCTCCTGCTCGACTGCTCCTGGCTTGGAATTGCCTCTCTGTTCCCACTGACGCATTTCCCATTTGACTTCCCATTTGGAATTTCCAATTTAGGATTTCCCATTTGGGATTCCCGTACCCTCCTATTCCCAGCCCTAGGACAGGCGGTTGCGTTTCCCAGGGCTCTGCCCCGGTGGCTCGGGGACTGTTTGCACATGGGGTGAGTGAGAACTACAACATCACTGACTCCACAGTGGCACAGGCTGGGAATACAATATGCTTGCATTTGGCATTTTTTTCCCCTAGAGAGCAAATTATTCCTTATTAAGGTTCATTTTCCCATCCACACTGTTCTGCTGTAGTGGGATGCTGCCTTTTAATACTTGGGGTTAAGAATTGCAAGAGAATCACAGAATCCTGGAATGGTTTGGTTTGGAAAGGACTTCAGAGATCTTCTCATGCCACCCCTGCCATAGGCAGGGACACCTTCCACTGTCCCAGGTTGCTCCAAGTCCGGTCCAGCCTGGCCTTGGACACTGCCAGGGTTTGGGCAGCCACAGCTGCTCTGGACAAGCTGTACCAGGCCTTCTCCACCTTCACAAGAAAGAATTTCATCCCAAGATCTGACCCAAACCTGTCCATGCCCAGCTGGTTGCCATCCCAGTGTCATCCCAACCACGTACCCAGCAGCCTGAGGGGGCAGAGCTAATGCACCCTCCAGTGCCAAACTATCACTGCTCCTTCCTTTTTCCCAGCTCAACTGAAACAAGAGAAATCCTGCTCCTGACGGGTTTCCAGCACGACCAAGGCAAGCGCTGGTTCAGCACAGCTGGGGACTCCCCGCGGCCGGCGGGAGGCTGCGGGTTGGGCTGCGGGCCGTGGGCGGAGGGGCAGCGGCGGCAGCACAGCCGCGGCACCAAGGGCCTGCTCTGGGGGCACGGAGAGCCCCTCCCCAGGCTCCTGCAGCAGATGCTGCGCGAGGGAAGGGAGCGAAACTAGTCCCACGGTCCTTGGGAGAGAGAGGAGCGGCGCCGGGCCGGCGCTGAGCTGCGCGGTGAGATGCAGGTGGAGCCAGAGCCAAGTGCTGCAGCGGAAAGTGCTGGGATTTGGGAAAACATGTTTTTTCCATAACCTCCTACTCAGCTGTTGCAGGAGGAGGATAAGGAGCTGCAGCGTGCCCAGAACTCCGACTGCCCCTCTCCCCAGTCAGCCTGAGCACCATGACTGCGAAGGGGTCCGCTCCGGGAACATCCGCGAAAAAGAAAGGAGGGGCGCCCTGCCCGTGCCCTCAGAACCTTGTTCCTGTGCTCGGAGCCCTGTCCCTGCACTCAGAGCCCTGTGCCTGCACTCATGGCCCCCTACCCTGTTCTCGGAGTCCCCTCCCAGCACAGCCCTGCGGTATTCGCCCCGGGCAGGCGTCACCAACACTGTCCCAGCCTCCTCCCTGACGTGAGTGTCAGGGCATCCTCCGCATTTCTGGGCTTTCCAGAAGAATGGATATTGAATAAAGGATCAAAGGTCAGTGAGCAGGAGAGCAGAGTATTTCTGGAAAGCCCAGGAGCAGCAATTGCTCACAGCCCGGCGCACATGGCCGGCGCTGACTGGGCATGGCCGGGCTGGCAGCGGGAGGGTGACGGCCGAGGGCTTGCCCCACACCGTGGATGGCAACTCTGCTCGAGTGCACAGTGCTTGTGGGCACAGCCTTGGGTCACATAGGGGTCATCCCCAGCCGCGGGTGGGCATTCAGAAAGTGAGGTATGACCTGCTTGAGCAAGTCCAGGAGACGCCATGGAGATGCTCCGAGGGCTGGAGCCAGGCTGGGAGAGATGGGGGTGCTCACCTGGAGAAGAGAAGGCTCCGGAGAGACCTCAGAGCCCCTTCCAGTGCCTAAAGGGGCTCCAGGAGAGCTGCAGAGGGACTTGGGATGAGGTTCTGGAGGGACAGGACACAGGGAATGGCTTCCAACTGCCAGAGGGCAGGGATAGATGGGATTTTGGAAAGGGATTTTTCACTGTGACGGTGGTGAGGCCCTGGCACAGGTGCCCAGAGCAGCTGTGGCTGCCCCTGGATCCCTGGAAGTGCCCAGGACCAGGCTGGATCAGGCTTGGAGCAGCCTGGGACAGTGGAAGGTGTCCGTGCCCATGGCAGGGGCTGGAATGAGATGGTCTGTGAGATCTCTTCCAACCCAAATCATTCCGGGATTCTGTGATGTAGAGAGTGCTCTCCCCTCTCCTGACAGCTCAGCGTGTCTCTAACAGGCAGAGCCAGTGTGCAGTTGTGCTGCAGGTGTCCCCGGAGCGGGGCTGAGAGAGCGCTCCCTGCACTTTTCTATTTACAAACTGGATTAAAGTAGGGTCTAATATTCTATAGGATGAAAGAACATCTTGGCAATGGATCAACGTCACGAGAACCTGGTGCAATCAGACTCTGTAACTCCTCATTTCAGAGACGCTCCTTGGCTCGTGAGTCAGACTGCATTGCCCAGGCAAAGCCCCCTTGTGCCCCTGGCCCACAGGACAAGCACTGCCGGTGCCTCCGGCTGGGCACAGGGCTTGGCCAGTGACACCATCCACGATGGGGTGACGGTAGGGCCAGCCCTCCCCGCCAGCCCCCTTGCACCCCTGGTCCCCCGAGGCTCCTGGGGCTCTGGCTGCGCGTGGGCTCAGCCCACGGGCACTTCTCCTCGGTAGCTTTGGTGGGGGACGCGCTCCTCCTCTTTCCTCATTCCCTTTTATTTTTGGCTCCCAAGTTGTCATAAATCATTTGAGCTCAACAGTTTTTAAAATTTGAACTCCAAACAGCTATTTAAAGATTTGACAGGATGCAGGAGTGTATTAAGAGCTTATTTTTAGAGCCTTTCTTAGGGTGAGAGGCTCACTCAGCATCACTTGCTCCCCAGTGACGGACTGAGAGCAGCACGGGAACCCCACCGAGCACCGTGGGGCTGTGAGGGGGTGATGGCCTGGGTGGGGAGCACGGCAGGACCCCGTTCCTCAGTGCCAAGAGGAGCCAAGCAGGCACAGAGTGCCCAGGCACCAGCTTGGGATCAGGCATTGCAAAGCAAAATAGATTGGATTTGAAACGGCTTTGAATGCGCCAGTGCTCGAAGTTCTTGTGATTAATATAGCAATTAATTAGCATGTTGAAGATTTTAAAACTTCTGTTAATTAGAGGTTGATGTTACTCTGTATCCCAGTGTTTCAGGATGGAGGAATCTTCCCAAGCAACACACTCTCCCCATGTACTGTTCCATTCTGACCTTGTGCACATGGATTGTCCTCCCAGTGTGCACCAGTACTGCTGGCCTCACACATTTTATTCCCTTATTCCATTTTCTTTTCTTTTCTTTTCTTTTCTTTTCTTTTCTTTTCTTTTCTTTTCTTTTCTTTTCTTTTCTTTTCTTTTCTTTTCTTTTCTTTTCTTTTCTTTTCTTTTCTTTTCTTTTCTTTTCTTTTCTTTTCTTTTCTTTTTTTATTTTATTTTATTTTATTTTATTTCATCAGAACTATTGTTCTGATCGGGGGTATTTTTTTAGCCTGCACTTGCTTAGTTATAATTCAGAGGTTTTCATAAGTCACACACTGCACATGCTAAAGTGCTAATGAGGCATTTCCATGCTGAATCACCAACTAATGATTTACCACGATGATTTTGTTATTAAATCCGCAACCCCTGGCTCTGGCGAGCAGTGCTGGGAGACGCCTGTTTGCTAATACACGGAGACAGTGGAATGCAAGCAGAAAATATTATGAACTCGTCATCAGAGTGCTGACATATTGATGTGGCACCTGCACCTGCCTGCAGGGTTTTCCAAAAAACGCCGGTGAAGAAGCCTGACAGATTGGTTATTTGCAGATCCAGGCTGCTTGTTCAATGCGCTGCAGCCAAGCTCCTGCACACCCGGAGACGTGGGAGTGCACGGAAAACGCGCCGGCTGTGGCAGCGGGGAGGGAACCATGGGCACTCATCCCCCATGGACCCCCGAATCCCAGCCTGAGCCCCGGGGAAAGGAGCTCACAGGGGCTGGGCTCTGCTCCACCCTCCTTCACCGTGATGCGATTTCCGAGCACGGGGGTAACTGAGTCCATCGTGGTACCCAAGGACATCCCAGTACCCAAGTAATTCCTGGTCTCTGAGGGTATCCTGGCACCCAGGTGCATCCTGCCTGGCTGAGGGATTGGGAATGAAACACTCTCACCAGGTCTTGGCCTGCGCCAGGGTGCCCAGAGCATCACGGTGGTGATGGAGCAGGGCTGGGGGCTCAGCCAGGGCTCCTGCTGCCCCAGGGGTGCTACCCAGACTGCGCACTGGGTAGGTGAACCGTATATCCCGGTGCCTTCCCGATGCCACCGTGCAGGAGCAGCATCTCAGATGCTGGGGTTGCTTCCCCCTGGCAAGAGCACAGAGATGATGCCGCTTGTCTCTTCATCTTTTCCCTGTTGCTGCTGCTCCTTTGACAGGCTGAGGCCGAGCGCTGCTCCCAGGACGGGCGCCGGGAGCCAGAGCCATTTTGCAGGCTGCAGCACAGCTGGTGCTCGGCGCCGGGCTCCCGCTGCCGCGTGCCGTGGGAAGGTGAGCGAGATGGAATTTTTAACCAATTCGCTCGGTGACATTCACATGCCGCAGCCCAGTGGTTTCTGCTTGTGGAAACATCTCCACGGGGGATCAGGGAAGTGATGCATTCAGAGGGATTCTAGCAAGAAATTGCAAAAATGCCTCCCTGGGGCTGAGGTAAAGGGTTGTTAGTGGTGGTGTTTATTCATGAGCAGAGCCAGCCAGGGAAGGATGAATCTTGGAATTGCTCTGGGAACAAGAGTGGAGAGGTGGATCCTTTTTTTCTCCCTTCTCCACCTGCACTGACAGTTCCATGTCCGGGGGAGAGCTGGTCCCATCCCAGGGGGCTGAGGAGGGTGGAGAAATTTCCTTAGAGTGACACGAGGGCTGAGACCAGATAGATATTTTGGTTGCTGCAGGAATCCACGTGTGCCAGGGAAGTTTGTAAATGGATGGACAGGGAAGATTCTGATTAAAGACCCATTTCAGAGTCAGCTGCTCTAGGCGGTGAGAGGGAGTATTTTGTGGATCAGTAGTGCTCTGGTTTGGGCAAAAGGGCAAAGTGACAGAGCCCCGCCATTGTCCCCGGATTGTGTATGAATCTGCAGGTGAATAAATCTCTGAATTCCAGAAAGGTTTGGGCTGGAAGGGACCTTAAAACTCCTCTCATTCCACCCCCTGCCAGGGCAGGTACAGCTTCCACCATCCCAGGCTGCTTCAAGCCCCATCCAACCTGGCCTTGGACACTGCCAGGGATGCAGGGGCAGCCACAGCTTCTCTGGGCACCCTGTGCCAGGGCCTCCCCACCCTCACAGGGAAGAATTTCCTCCCAACATCCCATCTATCCCTGCCCTCTGGGAATGGGAATCAATGTTCCCTTGTCCCGGTACTCCAGACCCTAGTTCCAAGTCTCTCCGGCTCTCTTGTGCTTTCCCACACCTTGGACGTTTGGAGATCAGTGGCTGTGCTCAATATGCCTGTGACTTGAGCGGCTCTTCTCCTGCCCTGGCACCTACAGCCACACATTCACCTTCTGTTTTGGGAGAACTTTGTTCCTCTTTTTGCTGTTGCTGTGGTCCAGGGACCGGGGCAGCTCCCGGACCTGTGGCTGCCTGCCAAACCTGGGTGCTGGCACCGTGGGTGTGCTGCAGTGGCTTTGGTGGGACCCTGAGCCTTGTGGTGACTTTGGTGGGACCATGAGCATGGTGGCGGCTTTGGGCTTCCCCCCAGGGTGCACTGACCCCGGGGTGCATTAACCCTTTCGCACAGCCCGTGCAGCTGGCACCCCGCGTGCTGCCGCGGCAGGGCAGGGTGTGCGGAGAGCACAGCAGGAATGCAGAGGGAGATGAGATGTGACAGCCCATCTTCCTGGGAACATCGATGTAATCTGCACCAGAATGTGCTCAGCTAGCTGGAATCGCCGTCAGCCAGGGCTCAGCCAGAGCTCAGCGCCCGGGCGGCACCAGCCCCCCGGGGCACCCCGAAGGTGGCGGGTGCGCGGTGCCCGCCTGCCCTCCCGTGTCCGGGGCAAGGGCCAGCAATGCTCCCTGCTCCGAGCTCCCGGGCTGCAGGCGGGCCCCGTGCCGGCTCCTTTCCCCCAGAGCAGGTGGGGCACTGCCGGGACTGAGCTCAGTGCACAAACACTGGCGCGCTCCGACCACTGCGGCAGTTGCTGCCCCGACCACTCTGCAGAGACAGAAGGGTCCCAGGCGAATCCTGCCCTGCCCTGCAGGCGGGGTGGGTGCTGATGGAGGGCCCCGCTGGGCTTTTCTGGGTCGATGCTTCCCAACTGCAGCCTCAGGAGCATCTCCAGGGGCTGCTGGGGGAACGGGCTGGCAGGGGGCTCGCAGTGAGACAGGCACTGAGATAGGCAGCGGGCAAGCACCTCTGCCTGCAGCGCTGGGTTGCCAGGGACTGCTCCCAAGTGTCACTGGACTCCTCGGCGTGTGATCCTGTCGGATCAGGGACAATCCTGGCCTGGGAGACTGGGCACTGTCCCAGCACAACTGCTCAGGGCTTGGCTGCAGTCCTTGTTCAGACACGTGGTGTGAGTTTTCATCCACAACAGAGAAGCTGTGGCTGCTCCATCCCTGGAAGTGTCCAAGGCCAGGTTGGATGTGGCTTGGAGCAACCTGGGAGACTGGAAAGTGTCCCTGCCCATGGCAGAGGGTGGAAAACAATGAGCTTTAAGGTCCCTTTTAACTCAAACCAATCTGGGATTCGATGAAACTTCCCAAGCTTTAGTGCTGTAACCTGGGGGTGGAAAGGCTGGGGGCAGCTGAAGGAGAAAAGCCATTCCTGGCCCCGCCAGGCTGCTGGGGAAGGCTGCTGAGAACACGATGGGGCCTTTGTGTCTCCTGTGCCAGCACTTGGGAGAGAAGGCTGTAGAGAGCAGTGGGGAAGTGGACGTGAGTCACCATGGCAACTGGGATGGAAACATCACCAAAATGTGTCAAATGAGGGGAATTACAAAAAATAGAAACCCAGCGTGGTGTGGGCAAACATTGCAGCTTCACGGGGCTGCTCCTGACAGCACCTTGGCAGCCTCCCCGTGCTGTGGTCGTGGTGCCACCACCGGCTCCAAGCCGTGCTGTCACTTGGAGCGTCTCGTGCCCCCAGAGCATCCATGGGTGGATCCTGGTCCCTCTGGATCAGCTGGGCAGCCACCAGCTTCTCAGCAGCGCATGGACACGAGTCCTGCACTTTCAGCTCCAGGGAGGGCACAGCCGTGCACAGACACGTCCGGCACCTCAGCTGGCACCGTGTCACCTCTGTGTGAACCCCCCTCGACAACTAATTAATTTGTAATAATAAGCCATGTGCTTGTTTCCAGCTGTTTTCTTTTTTTTTTAAAGTAAATGAATTTGTAAACAATTTGTGCTATTTTATCTGTCACTTAAGCTCCTGGGATTTGTAATTTTAATGCATGACATCAGTTAATCACAATTCTCTTCCAGCAACAGTTTTAATTAAAACCACTTTCCCTTTTTTTTTTTTTTTGGCTAATTCAGTGCTGTCACTGAGGGCTGCAAATGAGATCACAGGCTGGTAGTTGCTGTTGCTGCTGTTTTATATTCGCCCCTGATGTTAGGAAGTGGGGAGGAGCAGGGACGGAGCAGGGATGGAGCAGGAGCCCACTGGGGCTGCCCATCCCATACTGCGGCACCCAGAGATGGCACCGGGGCTGGAACATCCCTGAGAGGAGTCTGAGCATTCCGGCACTGCCAACCCCAGGGGTGGGAAGAGCCTTTACCCACGGCTCTGTTTTCCAGGTGTTTCCTGACTGAGCCAGGAGCGATCTGCTGCTCTGCTCTGACCTTGCCCTGCCTGAAGGAATCCAATGTAAGGGCTGGAGCAGGAGCAGCTTTGTCAAATCATGAGCTGTAATTGCCTGAACTTCACGGCCGACATCACACGCTGCTCATTACAGACACGGCTCCTGAATTCCCAAATCCATCCCCAAAACAAACAGCTCCGACATCTGATCTGGTATTCAGATTCACCAGCACTCCCTGCTCTGACAACTCGCTAACGAGCTTCCCCCAGCAGCCAAGAGCCGGGATGAGCACTGACAGCCGCTGCTGAATCCACAGTGACGCCGGGATCCAAACCCGGATCCAAATCTGGATCCATGGCAGCCTTGTGGTGACGGGGACAATCTATATATGGTCTCCTCAGCAAGCGGCTAGGGGTGTGCATCAGCGTTGGTGCTCTCCAGCCCAGCACACGCCGAATCCCACCGATGCCGTGTCCCGGCACATTCCCGCTGCTCCTTGCCGGGGCAGCTGTGGCACGGCCGGTAGTGGCAGGCTGCTGCTCCCGCTGGGTGGGGAGCCTCGCGGATCGCTGCTCCTGGGTGGGCTGAACCTGGAGCAGACGTGCGGGCAGATCTGCCTGTGTTCTGCCTGAGGTGCGGTGGGCTGCCCCCTTCTCCACTCCCCGCGGGCATCGGCAGGGGGTCTCATCCTCCGAGCAGCACATCCTGCCCTCCCTCTGCACAGCTGCTGGGAGCAGGTGGGATTTGTCCTGCCCTGAGCAGCTCCCGTGCTCTGGGAGCTCCTTTGAGCCCCTCACAGAGCTCACGATCCCTCCCTGTGTGTTTGGAAGCACCGAGGAACTCGGTGCCTCGTGGTGCCAGGGATGCCAGGCCGCCCCTGTGTCCTTGTCCCCGGTGTATCCTGGGAAAAGCAGTGGCCGGGGGCGACAGACTCTCCTGGAAGCATCCTCCTCCCACAGGAGCTGGGGCTGGCTCCATCCATCATGGGCACCTTCAGGACATTTTAGGGTCCTGTTGCCCCATGCTGCTCACACTGTGATCACCCATTCAGCTGCCCTTGTCCCAGGCTCACTTTTCCAGTGGATATTTAATTTGCTTCACTCTTGGCAGATTAATTTGTTGGGGTTTTTAAAAATCTTCCTTTTCACTAAACTGCATTTTGGTTAGCCAAGGTGCAGCCATGCCGAGGTCGGATTTATACCTCCCCCGATCCTGTTCCCGGCCTGGTGTTCCTGCTAATTGTGTGCACACCCAGGGATGGGTCCAACGGGTGGCATTTGGCATCCAGAGCATTTTTAACTTGGAAAATGGGAAAAAAATCAAGCGATGACAAGCGTATTTATTTGTGCAGCCGACGCTGCCAATGGCTGGGGTTTAGATGCGTATTTTTGCCATTTACTGAAGTCAGATGGAACAGAGAGACCGAATCCAACGCGGTGACACCTCCGACGGCTTGGAAGGGCTCCTTCAGCTGCAGCAAAGCTCAGCAGGTTTGACATTTGAAACTCCCTCATCCCACTGCCAGGCAAAACCTAGGGCCTTTGCACTGTATTTTTCCTGCTGTTCCTCAGTGCAAGAATTCCTGCTTTTTCTGGTTTCATACCATTATGAACACACCCGCTTAGGAAAAAAATAAAATTCTGCTGTAATGATAAAATTGGCTTTGGAATAGCAGAAATCTGGCTTGTCCGTGTGGTGCCAGGCTCTGGGGAGTTCTTGGATACCAGGGCTGCAGTCATTGTGTCACTGTTCTGAACACAAAACCACCAGGAAAGTGAGATTTTAAATGATTGTTTGATGTTCGGCTTTTCAGGATTAGTTCCTGAACTAGACAGCAATCCCTGAGGTGCTGCCACAGGCAGGAGGGAGCTCTCCCCTGTACATTCTCCCACCCTTCTGCACTGCTTCTGCACCCCAGAACCTGCTGCTGGAGGGAATGGAGATTTGACCCCCTTCCTTCAAACCCAGCAGCTGGGGACACTTGCTGCCCCAGATCCCTTCCCACTGGCACAGATGTTGCCTCTTGTGGGTTCATCCTGGGACAGTGGGAAGGAAGCGGGAAGGATGCAGTGGGGGGAGGAATGCCGTGGGGGGAGGATGTAGGAGGGATGCAGCAGGAGGGGTGCAGCAGGAGGGGTGCTCCAGGACGGGTGCTCCAGGAGGGATGCTCCAGGAGGGTTGCAGTGTGCACCCTGTGACCCTCTCCAGTGTCCCGCCCTACCACTGGCTCCACTCTCCAGCCGCTTTGCCTGGGTTTCTCTTCCTGGGACTGAGACAGGCCCTGCCAGGGTCCTCATGAGGCTGACGGTACCAGTGGAAAACCTTGGGATGGAGGATCAAAGGGTAGAAGAGCTCCATGCTGGGAAGCCACGAGGTGAGAGCTGAAGGCTCATTAGCCCTCGTTAGCAATGGACTCCCAGGTGCAGGCAGTGTTGCTGCAGGTGTTTCTGGGTCATTTTTAGGCATAAAAGGAGCAAACGCTGCCCTGTGTGTACAGTGGGGGTCTGTGGGTCCCTGGCTCTGCCTGGAGGCAGGTGATCCTACTGCACAGGCACCACCTCGGCCAAGAGCTGGGAATTCCCAGGGGAGCCTCTCTCTGCAGCTCCAGCTGTGCATGGAAGATGATCAGGAACACCAGCGGGTCCCTCTTGGAGGTGATCTGCACTGCAGCCTGCCTGGGGCCAGGTGAGCTCTGCAGAGGATGTTTGTGCTGGGCACGGCCGACGTGGTGGAGCAGCTCCAATGTGCCCCCAGGTGATGCCAGCAGCTGCCCTCAGCCGATAGCCCGGTGGCACCTACTGCTGTCCTCTTTTGGATTTTTTGATAAGCAAGTTGGGGGAAACAGGTCACTGCTGCTGAAGGCTCCCGGGTTACATAAACGCTGGTGGAGTGACCCAGGTTGTGCAAGAGCCTGGCTTGCCTGAACGTATGTTGTGGTTTGGAGAAGTACGAAAGCAGGGACCTGGAAACAGGTCAGTTTAGGTGAGCTATGAGGAAGAAATTCTTCCCTGTGAGGCTGGTGAGACACTGGCACAGGTTGCCCAGAGAAGCTGTGGCTGCCCCATCCCAGAACCATTCAAGCCCAGGCTGGACGGGGCCTTCCGGGATAGTGGAAGGTGTCCGTCCCCATGGAGGAAGGTGGAATGATGGGCTTCAGCGTCCCTTCCCACACAAACCATTCTGTGATTCTGTGAAACAAAGCTGCCTTGGAGCAGGATGTGCTGGAAAACATCCCTTAGCAGGGAATGGCAAACCTGGAATCACCCTGGATGCCGTGGCTGATAAGAGCTAACGCAGCTCTGTGTATGTGAGAAGTGTGGGCAAGCTGGGGGAGGATCTGGCCGGCTGGTGGAAAGCAGGTCTGGCTTGGTGTGCCTCTGCCTGGGGAAGGATGCCTGAGAGCAGGAGGGGTCTTGGGACAGACCCATGGAATCCTCCAGCCCCCGCGCGGTAGCACAGTGGGAGATGAAATGGGATTCCTGCAGGGTCTGCCTGTGGGTCCCAGGGAGAGAAGCAGGGAAGGGGGAGTGCCTCTGGCTCTGTTGGATTTGAGCAGGCTCTGCTCTCCCGGAGCCGCATTTTGCTGCCGCGGGTGCTAACTAGGTCAGGCAGGACGAGCCGTACCTGTCCCTGCGGCAGCGCTCGGCACAGCACCGGCACACGGCGGCCCCCGGGACACCGCCAAGGGCAGGGTGCCGGTGGCTCCCGAGAGCTGCAGCGGCCGTGAGGGAGCACCAAAGCGGGCCCAGAGGGCGCGGGCAAAGCCCTCGGGGATGTGCTCGCCCCGGCGCTGCAGACCCCCGGGGACCCTTGGAAAAACCTTTGGTGCCTACATCGTGCCCTGCCGTGCGCAGTGAGGCAGCGAGCGGATCGCCTACAGCCTCTTCCTCCTCTTAGGGCTGAGCAATACTCTTGCTAAAAACAGGAATTCTGCTATTTTAAATACCAGCCCGCGGGATGATTCAGTGTCTGCTCAGGCAGACACGAGGCAGTGAGGATGTTGGTCTTCAAGCCTTTATTTCAGGGGGAAACCTCTTCCCTCTGTGCCGGGTGTCCCCAGCAATGGTGAGATGGAAAACCCCAGGACACGGGAGAGGGTCCGGTGGCTCCCTTGAGTTGGGACTCCAAGGCACAGCTTTCCGTGAAGGGAGAATGTGCTGACCCATGCGGCAGGATCACCTCTCCAAACCTTCTTGGTCAATGGCCTGCAAAGCCTCCAGTGACCCTGCAGCTCTGACAGCTTCCTCTACCTTTAGAGCTGGATCTTCCCTGCCGAATTTTCATCCTCTTGCTGCTTTTCCTTGCCCTGTGTCTCCGGCATGTCCTCCTCCAGACAGGGAGATGAGGGTGCTGGGGTGCCCCAGCCCTGGTCCCTGACCCCGCTGCTTTCTGTCCCTCCGTCCAGCTGCTGCCAGAGCTCTTACATGGATAATGTCACCGGGAGCAGTAGGATTTAGTAGAAAATTTCCTCTTTCAGACGTGATTGATTTGGATTCCCCCCAGTGCTGGTTTCCAGGCACCAGTGGCTGCTGGAAACGCTCTCCTGGCGACAGAAAATCCATGGGAAAGCAGGCAGCTTGATGAAGTATTCATGGGGATTTTTATCACTGGTTTTTACCCGCTGCAGGAAAGTCGGCTTATTTTTAGTGAGTGATGGATCCAGCAGTAACACAGGAAAAAATACTCCATCTCCCTTTGAGCTGCACGGGAGGCATTGGAGAGGGCCTGTGCCTGGGAATGGGAACTAAACAAACCATCTCTGAAGTGTTTCCTGGTTATTTCTGGGATCATTAAACACGTGAATGAGGCTGTGACTGATCTTCTGCTGTCCCGAGTGCTGCAGCCCCTGGCTCCCACCAGACCCAGGCGGCCCAGCCTTCGGCCCAGCACTGATTCCCATGCCCACAGCGTTCCCGTTGGCTCCCTAATCCCCAACCTGCCTCTGTCCCAGAGAGAGCAGGGGAATGAATCACAGCTGATTAATTTGCCTTATCCAGAAGAATCTCCCTGAATTAGCAAATGTTTTGTTTTATTTGTTTCTATAACGGACAGGAAAACATCCCTCAGTGCCCGGCAGCTGCACCCACGGTGGTGCCAGCGCTGCCAGTATGACTCCCAGGGATCCTGGTGTCATTGAGTCCTGACAAGACACTCACATCTGGCTTCAAACGATCTTAAAACATATTTCTGAGCCTCCCAAGCTCGGCCACTGCATTCCCAGGTTTTTCCCACTGCCTTTCCCCCACGGGCACTGCTTGCTGCCCAGCCGGTGCAGAGATGTGCTCTGTCAGCAGCAGATGTTTAATCTGTTTAAAAATAAATCCATCACTCTTCTGTGACTGATGGGAATCTGTTGCAGCAAATCCCACTGTAACAGCCACGGCTGCCAAACTTCAGCACTTTCTTCCCGCTGGGCTCCAGGGGAGGGCTTGGGTCACTCCGCTGTGGGTCGGGGGCAGCTCTGGGACTCGCCATTCCCCGCCCGTGTTTGCACCCATTTACTGACGCTGCCACAGGTGACAGCCAGCAGGGACAGCGAGACCTGGGGCGTCTCCTTGCTCTGACAGGGGTGACCTGTGTGACCTCGGGAAATCGCTGCTGTCTGTGTGCTGCCACTGTCAGGGGGATGAGTTGTGCCGCTTAAGATTCTCCAAGGAAAATGAGAACGGGAAAGGTCTCCCACGTCCATGAGTGACCAGGTCTGTCCAGCAACCAAAAAACCCCAAAAAAGTCTCTGAGGGACGATAACAATGTGTAGAACTTCCTTCAGGGAAACAAGGGGCAGTGCCAAGGGATGAAGTGGGAACAGAGCAATGGGAACAGCACTTTCTTCCTGGGAAGGTGAACTGGGGAGCTGGGTGCGGTGTCTGGCTCCCCTCTAATTAAACAAGTTAATGAAAGATGGAGACACTTTAGGGGTTGTCTCCATTCCAGGAACTAGGAGCAATGGAAGGTCCTGGTTCAGGGGGGCTCCTCCACCCCTGCTGCAACACCTTGGGAGGTGCTACTGTGGGGATCCTGCCCACAAGAGCTGGGGTGCCCTCCTTGCCTCTGAGGGGTGAGGTGGTTTAGGCTGGTGTAGCTGCATTGGGAATCTGGTGAGTTCCCAAAAAAAGGCTCAAATTCTGCTCCCAGCACAGCGGCAAGCCCTTGCACCCCTACGAGTCCTTTTCCCCTCGCAGTACCAGGGGTGCCAGGGCTGGCAGCTACGGAGGCACTGAGCCCATCCCCACGTGGGTCCCGGGAGCGGAGGAGCGGACGCAGTGTGTCGCTGATGCATTGCACAGGCAGGGACAGCAGCAGCCGCGGGTGCCTGGGGCCAGGGCCAGCATGGGCTCATTGATCCCCGAGGGGCTGAGGGTGCTGGGGGAATGTGGGCACTGTCGCTGCCCTGTCTGTGGCCACTGCACTGTGTGCTGTGGGCAGGAGAGCTGCCTGGGCTCGGTCCTGAGGCTGAGGGGATCCCGCCTGGGCTGGGGGATGTCTCTGGATGGGGGAGTGGAATTATCCCAATTTCCTCCCTGTCAAGGAGGGAGCAGGAGCTCCTGCAGCCTCCTGGGCTCCCCACTCACTGTGGGTGATAATGAAGGTGATGCTTCCTGACCCTGGGGTGCTTCCCTGGCTGTTGGGACCCTCCCTGGCAGGGGAATTGGAACTGGATGGTCTTTAAGGTCACCTGACCAAAACCATTTGGTGATTCTGTGATCTCTGGGGCTGCAGCTCCTCATTCTCAGAATTGCAGGGGTTTGTCCAGCTCCTTTCCCAGGAGCAGCCAGCTGCTGTGGCAGAGCAGCACCCACAGCGTGGTCACCCTGCGTAGCCACCCTGTCTGGTTGCTCCTGGGGCAGCTGCCAGGCAAACCAGCTCCATGGGACTGTGCTTCCTGCCTGGAAGCCCTGGTTGTGGCCCGGTGTCCGAGGGATGTGGGATGACCTTGCGGTGGCCGTGGGCATCCCCACTGTGCCCTTGGGGTGGATAATCCCAGTGCCCATGTAAGCGGCTCATGCTGGGAGCAACTGTGGAGCCTCTGCCCCGCAGTGAGAGGGGTAAGAACAGGTTTAGTGAGGGACACCGTGTGCTCCCTGAGCGACACCTCCTGCGTCACCTGGTGTGGTGAGTGCCATCTGCAGTCAGGGCCTGCTTCACCCCCAAACCGAGTCCTATGGCTCCTGCAGCTCCTTAAGCCATCAGCTCATCGCAGCTACCAGAGTGTTTTGTTGTCTTCCCAACCGGCTGGTAGAAAGGCAGGGAGAAAGGTTTTCATAGTGACAGTAAGGAGCGAGGCAGTGCCAGAGATTTGGATATTAAATCCTTCATTAACGAATAGACCTGGGTGTGCAGGAACCCAGCAGGGCTCTTCCCAGGAGTGCCTGCAGCACTTGTAGTGCTGGTCTTGCTCCCCGAGGCTAATCCCGGTGGCCGTGGGGATTGGGGATTACCTGCTGGGACATGGCACGTCCAGCCCTAGGAGAGATTGTCTAAGGTGATCCAGCCATGGCACCAGCACCTTCCACTTGGGCGTGCATGCCCAGTGTGGAGCCAGGTGATGCAGTCACACACGGGGAGCGGGGATGGTTGCCTGATGATTCCTTGTACCTGCAGGGACAGGGAATGGCTTTAAAATCCCGAAGCCTCCACATCCAGGGGCGTTCAGTGCTGTTCTGTCAGGTGGCAAATACCATGTGTAACAGCAGGGACCTTGGCCTACAGAGTGCAGCATCACACGGTTACAGAGCACCCCTCCTGGCCACAACGCCTTCTAAGGGCTTGTTAAACACAGCAGGGCCTCAAAACGCCCGGCTGCCAAATCTCTGCTGCGGGCGCCCTGGTCCCTGTGCAGGACACAGCCCGTGGCAGTGGCACGTGCTCTCTGTGGAGACAGTAACGATTCACAGCAGGCCATGGCAAACCTGGCCACGGGCATCCTCCTGCAGCCCTGGGGGCAGTGCTTGGGGCGACACAGGGGCTCAGGGTGCTGCAGGGACTTGGGGTGCACAGCGGCATGCTTGGTGTCTTTCCCCTCTGCCTGCCCCTGCCGCGGGGTGGAGATGATTGTTCTCTGTGCCCGGGTACCGGCTGCTGTTGCTGGGCTGGGCAGATGCTATGTCACTGTCCCAGTGCAGCAAGGTGGCACAGGGACAGCTGTGGCCAGCTGGGATGCATATGGCCACAGCCCTGGTGGCCCCAGGAGACAGGCTGTCCCCACGGGAAGAGAAGCTGCCCGTCCTGGTCAGTGCTGCTTGGAGATGCTCTGCCTGAAGCAGGCAGGGGTCACCCCAATGCCATGGAAAGGCAGATCTGACACTGCAAATGCTGCTGTGCCTCACTCTCTCTCACACTCCTGCCAGGGTGAAGGACCCCAGCATCCCTGGCTTGATGCAATGTGGGGAAGCAATTCTTCCCCTTCATCTCTCAGGTGAGGAAGCTGGTGCCCCAGCCAGGAGCTAGGAGTGGTGCCAGAGCCCTCTCCATGGGCTCAGCAGGGAGTGAGAGCTGCTGGCATAAATTACCAGGCTGTCATCCTTGGTGCTGAGATTCCCAGGGAATAGCTTAGCGGTTCAAAGGGCTGTTGAAACAATTTTGCATCGCATGATCACAGTCCCGGAGCTCTGACGCTAAAAAATGTCAACAATGAGGTGATTTCTGCAGTGGGGCTGCCTGTGGCCCTGGGGATTGGGCACAGCCAGCCCTTCCTGGGCCCAGCCGGGGGCTTTGGTGTTAAGCAATAAATTGGCCTAGTGAGTTCGTGGTCTGCTTGTGCTGGTGAGGAGCCCTCAGGCAGACATCCCTGTGCCCCCCAGCACTGCATGCAAGCAGCACTTGAGCCTGCTCAGCTCCAGTGGGACTCGAGGAATGGGAAGTGACACCCATGCTGGTGGTGACGCTGGTGGCACTTGTCCAGCCTGGCATGGTGAGGATGCAGCTGCTGACCTCAGCGAGCGTCCCCCACCCTGCCTTGGCTGCACCACCAGATTTTGTTTTAGCCCCGAGATGAGAGAGTGCTTTGGGTGAGAACACCAAGGGACTCATCCTGTGCCGCACTGGGGGATCAGGGCAGTGGCTGCTGACTGAGCCCCTAACACGCTGTGGGTGTCATCTCCCCGCTCCGTCACCTCCTCCCTGCTGGCTCCGTGGTTGCTCTGCCCCGGTCTCCTAACACCCCATCACTGAGTATTCAGAGGTCTCTGCTGGTGACTGTCCCACTCCCAGAGCTCCCCCACAGCCTCCGCTGTCCTGAGCAGCATCCCAGGCCCCTGGCTCTCCCATGCCAGCAGCCCTGTGCCCTCGGGTGCTGCTGCAGTCCCGGCTCCCGCTGCGTGTGGATCTGCTCAGGTTGTGCACAGGATGGAAGCCCACAGGAGCCACTTCCATATTTGTTAAACGCTTCAATGAAGAGCAAAGAAACCACAGCAACTAAAGCACTTGGAAACCCTGGCAATCTTTGCTCTGGACAAACTCCCTGTCCCATGGCCAGCAAGCTGAGGCTGACTCTGCTGGCTCTCAGAGGTGTGATGAGCACTTCCCTCTGAAGCCGCTGCCCGGCCAGGAGGGTCACACTGCAAACTCCTCCCCTTTGATCGATGCCACGTCACCTGTAGGAAACAAACTTCCCTTTGTTCCAGGAATCAAACTTTCCAAGGCTTGAGCCTTGAAAACTGTCAGTCATGTTTCCATCACCCTCTGTATCTTCCAAAGTGAGTCTGGGAAGCAAAGTCCAGCTGCCATGCCTGGTACCAACCCCAGCGCAGCCCAAAGCCTCCTGTCCCCAGTGCTGGGAGCTCTGCTGTCCTTGGGACAGTGGGACCCTCACCCTGCGGGCAGTGGGCGTGCTGGGCATGTCCCTGGGCACACTTCATCCTCGGGTCCACCCCATCCCCCAGCTCACTGCACCTCCAGGCACAGCCCCATGTCTGGCCAGAGGGTTTAATAACTCCCAGGCAGCTGCCCTTCAATATGGGAATTATTGGCAATGCCAGCTTCCCAGCTATTATTTCATCCATGATTTTGCAGGCTTCCACAAAGGATCTCTTCCTGTGCCACTGCACAGTTTCATATGGGACAGGTTTGGCACAGGGAGCACCTTCTGCTCCATGCTGGGACCCATCTCTCACCCCAAGCAGAGGCTGCAGCAATGAAATGGGATGTAGGACTTCACGGATGAGGCTGGACTAATGGAAAAAGAGAGCCCTGGCAATGGAGGGGAGTTGGCCATGCCGGTGGGAATGCTCTGGAGCTACACATCTGCCTGCAGCTGGGCACAGGAGCACACTCAGCCAGGGACAGAAGTGGGAGGACAAGGGGCACAGGGGGCCAGGGCAGTGGGTGGCCCTGTTCCCGCTCTGCCCCCCTCTGGCACTGACCCGGTGCCCGGCAGGCCTCAGGCCGTGTCCCTTGAGGTGGTGATGGGTGAGTGTTCCAGCAGTACCCAGGCCAAGCAGCTCCATCCTGGCAATGCCAGCACCCTTCCCAATTCCAGCCTGTTCCCTCCCGTTCCCATGGCAACCTGTGACCTCACTGGGTTCCTTGGAGCTCTGCCAGCATTTTCAGCAGAAATAAAGCCAGTGATCAGGGTTGTCCTGCTGTCCTCCCTGACTCTAGGGGTTATGTCGTGCTTGGGGCTCAGGTCAGGGCTGGCTCCCCTGCCGCAGGGCTGACATGCCGTATTGCAAACACCACAGGTCTCACACCAGGTGCCCATCACTGTGGCATCCGCCTGACCCAGCACTCCTGGCTGGGTCAGGCGGAATTCCCCTGGGATACAGGGGCACCAGGCCACTCCCTTCCCTACGCAGGCTTCAGCTGCAGCCAGTGCCCAGTTTTCCCTGTGCCCAAATTTCCCTGTGCCCAGTTTTCCCCTGCTTGGCAGAGCACACAAGGCCAGGATGGAGAAGAGGGATCAAGAGTGAGACAAATGGAAATAAATGCAGAAACTGGTCCCTCTGCTCTGCCTGGTGGTGCCACTTGTCTCAAGGTCCTCCCTTGCCTAAGGGTCCATTTTGGCCCGGGATCCACTTCCACAGGGCTCCCACCTGGCCTGGGGTCCCTCCTGGCCTGAGGCTCTGGCTGTTTCTGGGGGTCCCAGGTCCCATATGGACCCTCTTGGTCTCAGGGTTCTGTGTGTCTCTTAGCTCTGCCTGTGCCTGAGGGGTCCCTCTCGGCCTGGGGCTCCAGCCATGGGTAGGATTCCGTGCCAGCCCGAGGGTCCCACATGCCTGAGGTTCCCTCTCGGTCTGGGGGTCTCTCTCGGTGCGGTGCTCCCTCGCGGTGCGCAGCGGAGCAGAGCGGTGGCGGTGCTGACGGTGACCGTGCTGGCGGCGGCCCCGGCATCCCGCGGCCCGGGGGCGGCCCCAGCGAGCGCAGCGCGGCACGACCACCCCCGCAGCCGGCGGCAGGCAAGGAGGCAAGGAAGGAGGCAAGGAAGGAGGGCCGCGGCTCCGCTCGGCTCGGCGCGACTCCGCTCGGCGCTGACGGTCCCCGGTGCCGCCGCCGTCACTCGCCCC
>VZRN01000963.1:141645-176534 GCA_013397935.1 Dasyornis broadbenti
GGGGGGGGGGGCAAATCCCCATCCATCGCTTCCAGACCCACATCCAGCCTCATTAGCGTGGCCAGGAGCCGGTAGAATTCACCGTCTGACCGTGGTGTGGGGAGCACGGCCGTGTGCCCGGTGGGTGCCCGGGGCACAGCGGCACCGGGGGCCCCTCAGCAGGAGCAGCACGGGGGTCCCGGCACCACCAGCCCGGGCTGGACACGTGCGGGAGGCACGGCGCGTTTTGGGTCCGGCTCTGCAGGGCTTGCATAATTATTGCTTGAGCAGGCTCTGGGGAGTGCTGCCGGCAGACTGCGGGATGGGGCCCAGGGGCACCCCCGGGGCGTGGGGCAGCCTGGGAGGAAACCAGCCCCTTAGTTCTGGCTATTCCTGGCACTTGGAAAACCCTGCCGAGAGAACCAAGCACACAGCACCACTGCTCCCTGGCACATCCCCTCCCTCCTGGCTTGGAGCACGGGAATATTTCCCTGTGCAGAGGAAAATACTGTGTTTTTTTGTCCAGCTGGAGCTCCTCACAGCCTGGCTGTGGGGTGCAGCACCTCGGGGGTTGTGGCAGCAAGGGGGCTGTGTAGCTGCAAGGGGTCACACTACTGTGGTTGTCACTGCTGTCCCTTCAGTAACAGATGCTGTTGTCTCCTAGTTCAGCTTCCATGAAGTTTACCAGCCAGGTTGCGATCAAGCTTCCTGGCCAGGTTGGAATCAAGCTTGGAATCAAGGCTCTGGGCGTTCGTGTTTGTGCAGGAGGGATTTTCCACCATGCAAATACTACAGGGAGGATGTCACATCCCCTTTCCTGTTCAAAACGTATCCAGAGAGTTGATCCTTGCTGTAAGTGAGGGGCTGCTGTCACAGGGAGCTCCTGCCACAGCAAATATTTCCCCTGCCGCTGCTCCGCGTGGATTTGCTGCGGTTCAGCGCCTGGCTTGTAATTCTGTGTAATTCCTTAGGCCAAATGGGACTGGAAGCTGGAGCGCTGGATGCCCGCTGCTCTGCAAGCTAATTAATGGCCCAGGGATGAAATAAGCGGCGAGTATTGATGGTGCAGATCCGCAGCCTGGCCAGGGTGGGAGGAGCGGGTGGCACACAGGGCCAGGAAGGGTCTGTGTTCCCCACTCCAGGGAAAGCCTCAGCTTCAGGCTCACCTGAGACCCAGCTGTGCCCAGCATCCTCCGAAGGGAAGGTGCTGAGGAAATTTCTAGCATTGCCCGTGATCCCAATTAATTGTGTTCTGAGGGTATTTATCTATCCGTGCAGTTCCAGCTGGAGCTCTGAGGACAGTGTTCCCTGCAGCAGAGGAGCTCCAGGTTTGGATTCCTTCCTTGTTGGAGTGGAGCCTGAAAGGCTCCAAGTTCTCTGCAAAGGAGAAAGGGGTGGTGTTTTCAAACCCCCTCTTTCAATGCACACGTATTTAACTTTGGGGGGATTTTTTTCCCCTGGAACAGTGAATTTTAGCACTGGCATATGTGAGAATAAGGGAGCAAAGACATTTGGAAAACTGGAACACCAAAGAGAGATTTCCCGCCTATGGAAACTTTGTTTTCTGCTTTTGTTGTGTCTTTCCACAAATGAGTTTTCCTTCCAACCAGTTGGATGTGGAAGACATTTTCCGGCTGGGTGAGGTCAGGCTGCGGCCTGGGGAAGGGTCTGTGGGGTTGGACTGGAACTGGGGCGGCTGTGCCAGCAGAGCTGGGATGAGCTGGGGGGTGAGGTGAGCCCCCCTTTTATGCTGCTGTGGTGTCTGGGCCGTGCCACAGCCCGGCCCTGCTGTTCCCGGCCCCCTGAGGGTCTCGGTGCTGGGATGTGCTTTCACGTTCTCACATCTCCCCTCCCGTGTGCGATCGGAGGCGTGGGCAGGATGGGGGTGCCCCTGGTGGGAGGGGGCACAGCCAAGGTGAGATCCCAGCAGAGGAGCTGAGCAGCCACAAGGTCCAGAGCTGATCCAACCCCAACCTCAAGGACTGGGAAGGCCCCAGCATGGGGTGAGGGCTGTCCTTCTCACGTCACTTGGACAGCAGGAATCACAGCTGGGTTTGCTCTGCGGATCCAGCCTGGTGTTGGATACAGAATCACGGAATCACTAAGGTTGGAAAATCCCTGTAAGGTCATTCAGTCCAGCCGTTCTCCCAGCATGGCCAAGGCTGCCCCTGCTCCATGTCCCCAAGTGCTGCATCCACACAGCTTTTGAACATTTCCAGAGACGGGGACTTCACCACTGCCCTGGGCAGCCAGGGCCAGTTTCCAGATCCATATCCCGGTGCCATGGGTTGCTGCTAAGCAGGAGCCCTCAGACAGAGCCAGTGTGATGCTGAGTCAGGCCGTGGCCCCGTGTGGAGCCCTTGGCTCCAGGCTCTGCAGCTCTGGAGCTGAGCTGAGTTCCCCCAGCTGGGGCTGCTCCTGAGCAAGCGCTGCCCATGGATGGGGATTTCCTTCCCCATCTCCAGAGCATTTTCCAGGGATGGGGCCACGGAGCACTGAGAACACCCTGTCCTGTGGCCCCCGTTCCTGTGACACTGAGAGTGCTGGAGGGGAGGGGAGCTGGGAATATTTGGATGCCTTGAGGCCTTGCAGCAGCCCCTGCCAGCCTGGCAGCTCCAGTTTCCCCAGAACCAAACCCCAGGCCCTGCTGGTGGAGCCACTCCTGGCAGTGGGAGAGCTTGGGCTGCTCTCCGAGGGTGCAGCAGTGGGGCCACGGGATCCAGCAGTGCCCGTCCATGCGTGGGGCTTCACCTGGGCACCCCCAAAAGGGCTGTGGAGGGTGGCCGGAGGGGACAGATCCCCTCTGTGGAGCAGGGTTGAGCAGGTCACCCACAGACACCCCGAGCAGGGCAGCTCCTGAGCTCTTCCAAACTTTAGGATTCATGTCCCAGGCACTTGATCCCCAAATCCCAGCGTTGGCCACACCTCCATGAGCATCAGCCATCTGGGGCAGTGAGAATTCTACCTGAATGCAGTTCCATGCAATCTGATTTTTTTGAGACTGTGTATCATAGTTTGTGGACTTAAACCTGAACTATTCATCAGTGTTGGGGTAACACCGGGTTTTTAATTAATTCGTGTATTGAGTGATTCCATGTGGGGATTTTTGAGTGAGGAGGATGCTCATGGTGTCGGTCTCAGTGATGCCTGCATACATGCCTGCCAGCATCACCGAATAAAATCAGGGGAAAATTGATTTATTTTAATTATTTTATGAATATTTTTGCATATCACTCCGGAGCCTGCTCCACACAGGTGATGCTCACCTCTAGTATCCATTTCTGAATATCCTGACAGCCCATATCGAAACAAAGGAGGGAAATTGCAGCCTCTGGGATATTTTTTCTTGCTGTCAGCACGGAAATGAGCTGCTGGAGCATCCAACTCTGAGGTCTTGTTTTCCCAGAGCACATAGTATGTAGGTCAGGGATGTTAAAAGCTGCCATGGCTGGCTGTGGATTTTTAGACTCATCCATCCAGAGCAGGAAAATTCTCCTCCTCTTGCCCTTTGTGTCAGCTGGAATAACCATCAGCTTCACAAACAGGCGGATGTGGATCTGCTCACTCCGGGAGGATGGAGAGCAGGCGGTTCCGAGGGATGGTGGGGGTGCAGACCCCTGTGGTGGCACAACGAAACCAGGAAAGGACGACAGTCACAGCTTTGGCGTTGCTGGGGGGGTTCCCTCATGGTGCCCCCACTCTCTCGTATGCAGCGTCCGGCGTGGGGGTGCTGGGAGAGCGCCCACCCCCAGCCACAACATCCCGAGGGGTCTGGTTCAGGCTCAAACAATGCCCTTCTGCAGATTCTAAACAATTCTGTGACCAGTCTTTCTGCACATCAGGGGCCTCGGTGTCGCGAGTGTCCCCGTTCTCCCCCCGGCCCTGGCCCCGCAGCAGGGAGGGCCTGCGGGGAGCCGGGCGATGGTCACGGGGCTGTGGGTGGCCCGCGGGGAGCCGGGTGACGGTCGCCCGGCGGGCTCACGGGGCTGTGGGTGCCCCTGGAGGTGCTTCAATGTTTCCCTCGGTGACCTGGAACGCTCCCGCGTCACTATTTCGGGCAGAATTGCTGTGTCCCCTGGGGCTTCCTGAGGGAAATCCCCGAGGCCCGGGTGTCTGGGCATCCCGCAGAGCCGGGGTCCGGGGAATGTGCCTCCCACAGAGGGGGCTCAGAAGGCACCAGGGAAACAGGGGAGGCTGGAAAACACCCCGTAATATGGGATTTCCTCAAGGAATCGCATCTGCTTATTTTGGCAAGAGCAGGGGGAGGGGATTGCGATGAGGGGGGGTCTGGTCCCAGGGCTGGGAGTTGGTGAGGTCATAAATGAATAAAAAATACCCATTTTTTTGTGAGGAGACGCGAAGTGATGCTGTGGGTAACTCGTGCCCTGCCCTGGGCAGCACAAACTGCCCCAGGGACACTGGGCTGGGGCCGTGATGGAGCCGGGAGCTCATCCTGATGCTCCCAGCGCTCTGCCTGCGTGGCTCGTCCTGTGCTGATTCTGTCCATGGGTCTGGTCCCATCCATGGGTCTGATCCTCAGTCCCTGACCCGCAAGTGCCTCGGGAGGCACTCCCGGGCTGCTGGTGTGATGTGTCACTGTGATGGCAGAGAGGGATCTTAGTTTAGGCAGAGATAAAAGGTGGTGGGAGTTTTATTATTCAAATATAAAATAACTTCCTCCTTCCCAGCACGCTGCACTTCCCGGGAATTGTGTGGGGATAAACTGGAGCAACACACACAGCGGGCGCATGTGCTTGCAGGAGCCGGGTTTGGATCACAGGTGGAGCAGCTGTGGGGACTGAGGGTCCTGGCTGCAGCCCTGCGGTGGGGAACTTTCACTCCTCATCATCGGCCCTGCTGCCAACAGCCTTGGAGCTGCCATGGACAAAACCTTCAGGAGTTTTGGGGTTTAAAGTGGATGAACCAGGACCTGTGTGACAAAACCTGCATGTCGGCTGCTGATGTCCCGGGAGGTGCCTCGAGTGGGTGAAGAGGGGCAGGGTGGGCACCCGTCCAGGACTCCTGCTCCAGGTCCCTGCCCCAATTCCTGTCCTGGGCTCTGCATCCCTTGTTTTAAGCTCTGACAAGCCCCAGATTTGCTGCTTTCCTGGGGCGCTGGGGAAGGCCAGGGTGCTCTAAGCCGGGCTGTGCTGTGGGCGCAGAGCTCTGAGCAGGTGCGGTCACCCACAGGAGCACAAAGAGGCGCTGTGCCATCCCATCTCACCCCTCCTGCCGGGCAGGCACCAGGCTGGGGAACTCCCGGCAGTGCCTCTCCATGTTTCTGGTCTCACGGGGACTCAGCCGAGCACGGGCTGTTGGCATTGGATGACGGAGTGGGAGCATGCACCCTGTGGTGCTGGGGTGGTTTGTTCCTGCAGCACTGGGAGCTGCTGGGGGCACCAGGGCTTAGAAGGGGCTCCCCCACACCTCGTTGGTGTTTAGGGGGGGCATTTCCAGCCTTGCCAATCTGGTGAGCTCTTCTTGATGCAGTTACAAGGGAAGGGATGCCAGAAGGAGGGAAAGGGGGTGGGATACAAAAGGCTGGGGAGCTGCTGCAGCTCCAAAGGTGTCTCGAAGGCAGACACAGAGCTCTGGGCAGCCCGAGGCCAGGGAAAATGTGGGCGATGGTGTTTGACATTGGGGTGTGTGATGGTTGGTGGTGTTTTATCACGGCAATGGCTCCATAGGGATAAAGCTTGCCCACAGGATCAGCAGTAAAAGATCCTGCACTTAAAGGATCCATGGCAGAAGTGAAGGAGCTGCAACTTCACCGGGGCCCTGCAACAGCCGATTGCTCCCCACAGGGGAAAGCTGTCTGTGAAGGAGGGCTCTGCTGTGCCCCTAGGCCCCCCTTCCTCCTCTGCCGCACCCGGAGGGGCTGGGTGAGCTCCGAGGGTGTCACCCCGAGACCTGAGCCCTGGGTGGGCACGGGCTGGGGGTGCTGGGTCTGTCTGTGCTGCTGCACCAGCTGTGCCCCATCTCCCCATCATCCCGGGCTCACCCAGAGTCTCCTGCACCCGTCTGGGGGTTCTTCTCCCCAACACCCCTGGGCCTGATCAGGGATGGGAAGGGAAGAGCATTGTGGTGCCCACTGGTGTTTTCGTGGCACACATGGCACAGCCGGTGGCTGCCCGTTTCCCACCAGGTTGCTGCTCCGTGGGCTTGAGGCAGTTTTTACCTGTGAATTCAGGTTCTCATTAAACCCAGCAGAGGACCAGATGATGTCAGGATGAGCTTGTTCCAGTGGGTTTGGTTTAGCCCAGTTATTCCGGGCAGTATCCGGCACTGCAGCGTGGTACCTGTTTCCTTGGAGACTGCAGGGAAGCAGAGGAGCGGCACAAACCCGGCGGCGGCGGCACCGCACACAATTAGCACAAACACTGGAAATGTCAAGGGAGACTAAAAATAGCCCTGCGCTGTGGCCACCCCGCCGGAGCCCCCGGGAGCGGCACATGAGGAACCCGGGCTCTGCTCGGCCTCACCTCCCGGGCGGCTGCGGGGCTCCAGCGTGGGCCTGAGGGACTCGCTGGCCACACAGACAGGGATGCAGTAGGGATCAAGGAATCGTTAAGGCTGGAAAAGACCTCTAGTATCATTGTGTCCAACCAGGAATCTATTGATGAGGGCAGGGATCATAGAATCCTTAAGGTTGGAAAAGGTCTCCAAGACCATCAGCCTATGGATGTAGGCAAGGGATGCAGGCAAGGATCATAGAACCATGGCACCATTGAAGTAGGAAAAACCTCTAAGACCATCAAGTCCAACCATTAAGCTGTGGATGCAGGTGAGGATGCAGGTCCAGCTCAGCATCCTTGTTCTGCTGCCCATTTCCCAGGTGAGGGCATCCCCAGTGCAGGAGCTGCAGGCTCAGGACTGCAGTCCCTGGACTTGGGCGGGTTTGGCAGATTTAGGTTTTCCTGAAGCCAGGTCTTTGCCCAGCGGGATTTCCCCACAGAACATTTTCCTCTCCAGTGGCACGGCTGTGCTGAGGGGAGCACGCTGGTGTTTCCAAAACGCCCCGCTGCAGCACAGACAGCTCCTGGTGTTTCCAAACGTGGTTTTCTTCAGTGACCCAACCCGTGGTGGGTCAGGAAGCGCTTTCTGCCAGCCCTGTGTGCAGTGTAACCGTAACCTCTGTGCTCGCCCCCGCAGCATTACTTCACCGTTAACTTCAACCATGAGAACCAGAAGACCCTGGAGCTGAGGACTGAGGATGCCAAGGACTGTGACGAGTGGGTGGCAGCCATAGCTCACGCCAGGTGTGCCCTGTGCCCACGCGGGTGGGGGATCGAGGTGAAGCTGTGCTGAGGGTGGCTGGGGTGGGCAGGATGCCACTGAGCTGGGCACTGCCAGCTGGCAGAGCAGGACACTTCTGCCCCCCAGCCCCGCGTTGGGGACCCTCATGCTGAGTGGGGGCTGTGTTCAGTTGTCTCCCTCGGTCCCCATTCCCATCCCAGTCCCATGCCACCGGCCACCCCAGCAGGCTGGCACTGCCTGTCCCAGCCTGGTGCCAGAGCGATGTCCGAATCAGCCTCAGGCTCAAAGCCCGTCGGGAAGGGATTCACCTGGAATAGCAAACCTGGTCAGAAAGGGGCTTGTCCAGGCTCCTGTCTGAGTGCCGTGGGAGCGCTGGCACAGTCCACCTGCCCTGGAGAGCAGTCAGGAGCCAGCACTGTGCAGGTGCCTCTCTGGGGAAGGAACGTGCTGGGTTGGCAACGAGGTGTGGGATCAGGTGGGAGCTGTGTGCTGGAACAGGAGAAACACCATCCCCTGCAGCCCCTGCCAGGAGCAGGACTTTGTAGAAGCTTGTGCCACGCACGTCCTTCTTCTTCTTAACCCTTGGAATGTGGCAGGTGTCAGAGGTTTTGCCATGGGTGTTTGGGGGTCTTTTCTGTCTCCTGTAATTTCATTAAAGTTTGCTCTGTCCTTTCCTTGTGGGAACCCGTATCCTCCCCAGGTGGGCCCTGTCTGAGCAGCAGCGTTTCACCTGCAGGAACTGCCCCTGCCGGGGTATGAGCCCGAGGGCCTGGGAAGGAGGAGCCCTTGCCAAACCGCAGCCCCCGACGCTGGGGTCGCATCCCGGGGGCGCAGGGCAGGCTCTGCGGGGGCTGGATGCTCACAGCCGTGTCTGCTGCAGCTACAGGAACCTGGCGACAGAGCACGAGGCGCTGATGCAGAAGTACCTCCATCTCCTGCAGATCGTGGAGACGGAGAAGACCGTTGCCAAGCAACTCCGGCAGCAGATCGAGGACGGGGAGATCGAGATCGAGCGCCTCAAGGCCGAGGTGAAGCACCCGGTGCTGCCCCGCGGATGCACTGACGCTCCTGGGGTGACCCGTGGGCGGGTGGGCGGCATCCCCGTGTGGGCGGGGGCCGGGGGTGTCACAGCTGGCGCGGTTTTGCTTCTTTTAGTGACACCGGGCTGGCCCTTCTCCTGCAGAGGGGCGCGGGCATCGCCTCCCTCGGGGATTGTCCTGGCAGGAGCGGTGCAGCAAGTGGCTGTGGCTGTGCCACTCCGGCACTGTGTGTGGCGGGGGCTTGGGGTGCTCCATGGAGCCGGGAAGCTGTTGGAACAGGGAAGGGCTCACTCCAGCAAGGAGCGCTGGGGAGGGCTCCTTGCGTCTTGTGAGCGGAGAAAGCAGACGCTGTATCAGAGCGTCCCAGAATGGTTTGGGTTGGAAGGGATCTCACAAGAGCATCCTGTTCCACCCTCTCCATGTCCCCCTCTGGAACCACTGCAGCTGCTCCACGTCCCTCTGGTGTTGGGATCGCAGAGCTGGAGGCAGCTCTGCAGAGGGGATCTCGTGCTGCCCGGAGCGCCAGGGGATCGCTGTGCTCCGTGCTGGGAGCACACGGACGCTGCTCTGAGCAATCCTGTGGGATCAGCCCGGGGAGCCCCTGCCCGCAGCGTGTTCCGGGAGCTCCGGCAGCGGTTCCCTCCCGGTTCGGCTGTGGGAAGGGTGACACGAGGCCGGGCACGGCAGACAGCAGCAAGGTGCACGGATGACTCAGCAGACGGTGCCGAGGGACACGCGTGTCCCTGGGGCACCTGGGAGGAGGAGGCTCCGGAGATGCCTGGCAGTGGGGGGGATGCTCCTCAGCCCGGGGCTGCTTGGCGGCAGTGGGGATGCTCGGCAGAGGGGGAATACTCAGGCGAAGGTGATGCCTGGTGCTGTAGGGGATACTCGGCTGGGGGGGTATCCCCTGTTTCCTGGCCATCCCGGTACCGCCTGACTCTGCCCTGCACACTGTGCCCCCCCGGGTGCCCCCTGACCGCCTGGGCTTTGCCTGCGAGTGGGTGCCGGCACTGCTGGTGTGGTGGGTGGGCAGTGCCGGTGCTGCTGCCAGCCCCCTCCTCGTGCCTGGCAGGGACGTGGGCAGTGGCGGCGGGATGGAGGCAGCCAGGAGTGGTTCTGTGGGGCTGAGACCTCGACCCCAAATCACTCAGAACCTCAAAACTGCCCCGGAAGAGGCATCTGAAAATGCAGTGAGGGCAGGGGTAGTTTAGCCTGGCCTAATTGTGGGCTTTTCCTTACATTTTGAATTTTTGGGTTAAAATGTCTAGGTCAATAGCAATCCCTAACCATGTGTTGGGGTGAAGCTTGTTTTAGTCCTGTGGGGCTGAGGAGCCACAAGCCTTTCCCGGGAGTGCTGGATTTGTGCTCTTTCTGCGTTCTAGCAGAACAGAGCAGCCCTAAAACCATCCTGGCTGCAGACCGTGTCCCCCACTCGGGGGGTTCTCCTGGGACCATGATCCTGCTCCCCAGGCTTGGTCCAGCCCCCAAGCTGGGGTGACCCCCAAGCCCCCGAGGGACAGAGGCAGGAGGTGGGTCCAGGGAGAAGGGAGCTATTGTGAGCCCTGGAAGGAGCTGAGCACGGCTGCAGCATCCCCTCCCCAGGCTCAGGGACATTTCTTTCACCTTGCGTGGTTTGGGGTTTTTCGCTCTTCCCCATGCTTTGAAGCGGGGATCAAATTATCAGCTCCTACTTTAATGTGCAAATTTTGCTCACTCGATTTAAAAACAAAATAAAACAAAATAAAACCATGGCACTGCAAACCCCTTCCATCGGTCCCTCCGTCCTGGCAGGGGGATGCTTTGGTGCCCAAAAAACCTGCAGTGCAGGGGCTGTGCAGGGGGTTCTGGGGACTCAGGGCTCCCTGGGAGAGCACACAGAAAGCAAAAAGCCCTAAAATCTCCTCTGAACTCTGATCCATATAATGAAATGTGTGAAACAGATGTGTAGAAGCTGGATTGGTGACCATGAGCCTGTGGCCACCAGCTCTGGTGTGTTCCTGCTTTTTTCAAACTGTCCAGACACCAAACCCCACCTTTCCCCCTCCTTTCTGTCCAAAATGGGACATTTTCCACCCCGCTCAGGAATCTTTCCAAGCTGTTTTCTTCTGTTCCTTTCTATAAAATCAAAATTCAGATGATATTTTCCCAATTTCCCACGTTCTGGATGGCACATGTGCTGCTTTCTTGCCTTTTGCTGTCACTTTCCAAGTGGTTTTGGCCGTGGGGGCCGGGACACGCGACAAGCAGAGGAGGGAGAGAAAGTGCAGGGAGAAGCAGCGAAACCAAAACCCGGGAGCTGATGGCTGTGATCCCACATGTGAGGGAAGCATGGCTGGGGCGGCTGCTCCCCGCCTGCACATTTTTGGGGTGCAAATGCTCGAGATTTTTCTGCCATTTTCTCTCCAAGTTGTGTTTGTTGACTCGCTGTGAAGGCTTTTTCAGGAAACAGGGATGGGGTTTGGATTGGGCACCCGGCAGAGTTTCCAGTCCTGGCGATGTGTTCAGGGGTGCTGAGGAGTCGATGACAGCTTGAGGAGCCCTGACAGATTTTCCAGGTTTCTTCATCTGCTTCGTTCACTGATCGAGTCCCCACACCTGGAGGGATTTAAAAGCCCTGTGGATGTGGCACTTAGGGACAAGAGTGGGTTACTGGTGGCCTTGGCAGTGTTGTGTTCAGGTGGACTTGATGATCTCAGAGGGCTTTTCCAGCCTGAAGCACTCTGTGGGTCTGTGCTTCTGTGAGTCTGTGATGCCCAGTGAGACAGACCCAGCACGAGGAGTCCCTGTGTCTGTCTTTAAGCCAGAGGCTCGCGTTCCCTGGCACAGCAGCAGCCTGGGATGCCCTCGGCCCCCGGGATGCCCTCGGCCCCCGGGCGGTGCCGGGCCGCCGCTCACCCCTGTGCCCACAGATCGCGTCCCTGCTCAAGGACCACGAGCGCATCCAGGCCAGCCAGAGCAGCGCTCCCAGCGACGATGACAGCGACATCAAGAAGATCAAGAAGGTGGGTGGTGGCGAGGGCTGGCCCCCCGGGGGTCCCAGCAGGCACAACAGACGCGCTCCCTGTGGGGCTGGAGGAGGTGTCTGAGCTGGTGCCTCTTCCAGCAGGGTTTTTTAGGAGGAAAATGTGCTCTGCCCAGCTGGGAGCCCATCTGTTGGCAGGGCACCCCCAGCGTTCCCCAGGAGCACGAGGTGTCCCTGCCAGCGCTGGCTCCTGCACCACCAGCCCCTCTGACTTCTCCTGCTGCCATGGTTGTGGTCACAGGTTTTATTCTGGCAAAGGAAAAGCCATCACGCTGGCAGCATTCCCACAGGGAGAATAGATTGGCCCAGGGCACGCCTGTACTGAGGGCAGGAGCGCTGGGCACAGAGTGGGACGTGCTGCAGGTGCCGAGTTACACAAGGAAGGGATCTTAAAGCTCATCAGGTCCCACCCCCTGCCATGACAGGGACACCTTCTGCTATCCCAGGCTGCTCCAAGCCCCATCCGACCTGGCCTTGAACATTTCAGGGATGGGGCAGCCACAGCTTCTCTGGGCAGCCTGTGCCAGGTGTTTAAATGAATTGTTGGATTCCCGGCCTGGAGGGTTTGGAGCAGCACCAGGAAAAGGCAGCAGCACACAGAGCTCGGTACAGAGCCAGGGAACCTCCCAGCTGTCCCGCGCTGAGCGAGAGCTGCTGCGTGGCCCCCAGTCCTGTCCCAAATTCCCAGCTGCTGCTCCCTCAGGTGCAGAGCTTCCTGCGGGGCTGGCTGTGCCGGAGGAAGTGGAAGACCATCATCCAGGACTACATCAGGTCGCCCCACGCTGACAGCATGCGCAAGAGGAACCAGGTGGTGTTCAGCATGCTGGAGGCTGAGGCCGAGTACGTCCAGCAGCTCCACATCCTCGTCAACAACTTCCTGCGGCCGCTGCGGATGGCCGCCAGCTCCAAGAAGCCGCCCATCACACACGATGATGTCAGCAGCATTTTCCTCAACAGGTGAGCTCCATCCTGGGCTCTGGGATCTCTCTGCCATCCCGGCAGCGCTGGACACCCACTACCCTCCCTGGGCACTGGGTGCTCAGTGCCAGGGCTCCCTGGGAGTCTGCAGCTCCATCATTCCTTGTGCCTCCAGGAACCCTCTGCACTGCCCTGAGCAGCTGTCCCCTAGCCAGCCCAAGGGCTGCCCCACTCCCCCTGCCCTGGGGGTTTTGTCTGATTCCTCATTGTTTGTCTCTTGTTCATCTGTCTGTTCTTGGTTTGGCTTAGTCCTGTCTTGGTTCCTCTTCCAGCGAAACGATCATGTTTTTGCACCAAATCTTCTACCAAGGCCTGAAGGCGCGGATCTCCAGCTGGCCCACGCTGGTGCTGGGTGAGTGCTGCTGCCTCCTCCTCCTCCACCTCCTGCTGCTCCTTCTCCTTCTGCAACTCCACAGGCGTTTGCCAACCAGCAGCAAAACACTTTGCACACCATGTCCTCGCTTGGTCACGTCAGTCACAGAGTGAAAAATCCCAGAGCAACCAAATTCCGCTGTTCCTGGTTCTGCCGGGCAGTGGGAGGAGGGACTGGGCCGTGCACAGGGAGGTTGGTGCTGGAGAGCATCACCGTGTCCCGTTAGACTCTCTTTAAACTCAAACTGGGCAGAGCAGGGGGGGCACAAGGAGCAGGAGGCCTCAGGGTTGCCCTGGGTGAGTGAGGGCGATCAGAGGACTGTGGCAGGCCCCAGGCGTGGGCTGGAGCATCTCACCCACCTCCCCTGCTCTGCCTGCAGCCGACCTGTTTGACATCCTGCTGCCCATGCTGAACATCTACCAGGAGTTCGTGCGGAACCACCAGTACAGCCTGCAGATCCTGGCCCACTGCAAGCAGAACCGGGACTTCGACAAGCTGCTCAAGCACTACGAGGCCAAGCCTGACTGTGAGGAGAGGACCCTGGAGACCTTCCTCACCTACCCCATGTTCCAGGTGACCACCGGAGCCAGGATCGGCCTCAGGGATGCCCAGGGAAAGGGGACAGACAATGCAAACCCCCCACAGCTGGCACTGAATGGTGGGGAGGCAAAGCCTGGCTGAGGGCGGCCTGGGGCTGGAGCCCCGTGGTCCCACACTGCTCCTGGGTCCTGCTTGGGCCATCACTGTGGGAGGACTCTGGGTGCTGCTGGCTCCCTGGGACAGGGAACAGCAGGGTCTTGGGCACAGCCCCACATTGTTTCCCCTCCTCATTCAGCTTTGGCACAAGGAGCTTTGAAGCTTTAGCCTCGCAGGTCAGGTTTTCCCCAGCCACGGCAGGAGCCCAAGGTGGGCCCCTGCTGTCCCCACTGACCTCCACTCTGCTCCCTCGTGCAGATCCCCAGGTACATCCTGACACTGCATGAGCTGCTGGCTCACACCCCCCACGAACACGTGGAGAGGAACAGCCTGGATTACGCCAAGTCCAAGCTGGAAGAGCTGTCCAGGTGAGAGCTGCTGATCCATCCCTGGCGCTGGATGGGTCCTGGCCGCTTCTGGCCAGAGGCAGTGTTTCCTGGGGCTCCTGGATGATGAAATGAGGGCTTTGGAGGCTGGAATGGCTTTGACAGTCTGGGTCTGTCCTCTGTTCAAGGCTGGCAGGACTGGTGGGGCTGCCCCATGGGAAGGTGCTGAGTGCCTCCGAGATCTCCACATGAGCACTTGGGAATTGGCCAGAATTCCCTGGTTTTTATCCTCTCCCTGCCCAGCTCATGAAATGGAGTATCCTGGGTGCCAGTGCCAAAAGCACCAGCACTCTTTAAGTTCTGTAAAGAGTTTCCATCCCTTTTCCCATTCCTCAAGGAGCAGGGATATCTGAGGGGGCTGGTGATGGGGGCAGATCTCTCTGCCCTAAACCTGAATGTTGTGATTTCCAAGCACTCATATTTCACAATTTATCAGCCTGGAGGCACAGTCCAGGCAGATGTACAGCTCACCTCTGAAGCTCCTGGCTGTGTCTGGGTGGATACTGCTGTAATTTCCTTGATATTGCTTCAGTTTTGGTTTTACCTGGCACAGCCCCACCATACGGCCAAGGGGGTTAGGAAAACTTCTGCAGATCCCATCCCAGCTCCAATTTTCTCCTCTCCCTCCTTCAGGATAATGCACGATGAAGTCAGTGAGACTGAAAACATTCGGAAAAACCTGGCAATAGAGAGGATGATCATCGAGGGGTGCGAGATCCTGCTGGACACCAGCCAGACCTTTGTCAGACAAGGTCTGTGTCGGCACCGACATCCCTCCCCTCTGTGGTGAACGTGAGCCCCGTGTCCCTGTCCCTGTCCTGTGTGCCCCGGTGGCCTGTGAAATTCAAAAATTTAACTCAGTTCTGAGTTGTCACTGATCAGAAGCACATCACGTTCGGGCAGTTTTGTCACTGCGTTTTTCCACATCATGGTGCAGGAGGTGCATTTGGGCTGTTACCGATTCCCCACCCAGGGAAGCAGTGGGACCACGCCGAGCTCCTGGTCCCGGTGGGGTGTGGGTACGGGGGAGCTGGGGGCCATGGCTGGTGCCCCCCCAGCCGCTGGGCGACCGTAACCCGGGAGGCTGGTGCCAGCCCTGGCCCTCGGGGACACGCTTGGTGCCCCGCGGCGCTGCCCCGATGCCAGGGCTGACGGCATCTCCCCCGCAGGGTCCCTCATCCAGGTGCCGATGTCGGAGAAGGGGAAGATCACGCGGGGCCGGCTGGGCTCCCTGTCGCTGCGGAAGGAGGGCGAGCGGCAGTGCTTCCTCTTCTCCAAGCACCTCATCATCTGCACCCGCGGCTCCGGGGGGAAGCTGCACCTCACCAAGGTGAGGGCATGGGGGAACCCCGGCCGGGGCTGGGTGGCTGCTGCTGCTCCCTGGCCATGGGGAGGGGGCAGAGGGTGGCCTGGCTGCGGTCCGAGCTGGCCGGGTTCTTGGCGACAGAGCGGTCCAGGGACCACCTTGCCGAGCTGGTGCAGCCCCAGGGGTGCTGGGCTGGGAGCCGGCGGCCACACGGATTTACCTCACATGGTCCTTGTCGGAGCTGAGTCACGGGAGAGATGAGAAACTACAAGATCTCGATAAGAGAATTTACCCTGATCTGCAGCAGAAATCTTGACAATCTTCTGGAAGAAACTGGAATTACAGCCCGGGCTGTCTGTAGTGCTCCTGGCTCCTCTAGTCGCTCCCCGGGCTCCTGTGTTTATTTGGGGAAGTTTGGCAGTTAATTGAGCAAGAATCTCACAGAAATCGCTTGTTACCGGCATTAAATTATCAGTTTGAAGAATTACAGTCCGTGGCAAAGAGCTCATAATTGCAACAACAGACTTTGGGAAAATTAAATTTAAAGCTTTTATTAAATAATTTATGAACAAATTAGTTGATCAGTTTGACAAGGAAAATCCAGAGAGATCCCAGCGGGCACAGCTTTTTTTTCCCAGTGAAAGCAGGCACTGCCCTGGGCACGGGCTGCGTGTCCCCCCCTCCCCTGGGCTGTGTGTGCCCCCCGGGGCATTGCCCTGTCCCCATCGCTGGGGTGGGGGACAAGGATGGGGATCCCCAGCCCCCGGGGTGCCACTGCTGAGCCCCCCTTGTCCCCCTTGCAGAACGGTGTGATCTCACTCATCGACTGCACGCTGGTGGAGGAGCCCGAGAGCACCGACGAGGACGGTACGTGGTGGGTGGATAAATTCGGGTGCCAATAGATTCAAGGAATCCATGATTGAGATTTAATTAGATTAATTATTTACTGTGAGCCAAGCAGACCCGCCCTTAGACAGACCTGACCTTTCTGGGGCAGCCAACAACCCACAGCAAGCTGAAGAAACCCTCCTTAAAACCTGACTAAAGCCCTTGCTGGGGAAGAGGGGGTGGGAAAGGCTTTCCCAAACACTGTGTGGGCTTTTCTATTCCAAAGCCAAAACATCAGGACAAGATATCGACCACCTTGACTTCAAAATCGTGGTGGAGCCAAAAGATTCCTCATCTTTCACCGTTATCCTCGTGGCCTCATCCAGGCAGGAGAAGGCTGCATGGACCAGTGACATCAGCCAGGTAGGACCCAGCAGGGAGGCGTTGGGGTGTGGAGTTCTCAGGATGAGGAGCTGCCATGGGATCCCTGCTGGGCTGTGGCATCTCTTCGGGCATCCAGGTTGACCCCTGGTTTGCTGTGTGACTGCGGCCCCACCACCTGCCCTGGGGCTGGGTTTGCACCCCAGGAGCTTTCCTGGCACCCTTGGGGTGTCGGGACCTGCTGTGGGCTGGGGACTTGCTCAGGTGGAGCTCTGAGCTCTGGGCACCCACCTGGGGGAGCAGAGAGGCCACTGGGGGCTGACTGGGGTGCACCCAGAGCCCAGCCATTGCCATTGCGGTGTCTGGTGGCTTGAGGAGGAGGAGGAGGAGGAGGTGGGGGAGGAGGAGGAAGGTGGCACAGCCACAGCAGGATCTGTCCCATCACTGCCCTCCTGCACATCTCAGTCTGGGCTGGAGGTTCCTGCTCTGACTCGCTCACATGGTACAATATCCACCTGCTCTTCATTTGCTTTCTGCGAATGACCCTGAAGATATTTCTCCTGGGTGGGAGGAAGGGCAGAGCTCCCGGTTCAGTAGGGATTGCCCTGTGCCACCTCTGCTGGGCCGTGCCCTTGCTGCTCTCCTGTCAGAGGTGGGGATGCAGCGAGCAGGGATGTGTCTGGTCCGGGTAAAGCCAAGCCCTGACTTCCTCCACCTCCCTCCCTTGTCTGTTCCAGTGTGTGGACAACATCCGCTGCAATGGCCTGATGATGAACGCCTTCGAGGAGAACTCCAAGGTCACCGTCCCCCAGATGATCAAGTGAGTGTGGAGAGGGCCAGGACACAGCTCCTGTGACAGCCAAATGCTGCCAGGAGCCTTGGGACCACTGTGACTTCCCTGGGACGGAGAGTTTAGAGTAGCCAAAAGGGGTAAAAGCGCCTGAAGGGAGGGGCTGTCATCCCTGTAGGTGCTGGGGTGCAGGGGCTGTGCTGGGACACGTGTGGGACGAGGGGGGCTGGTCCCAGCCGGGGGGACGGGGCAGCATGGGGGTGTCCCTGCCCCATTCTTGGCTGCCAGGCAGGGGAAGGGCCTTGGTTTCTGTGCACCAGGGGATGGCCCATCCACATCCCTCTGCCGCTGAGCACTCCACCCTTTCCAGGGTGTGGGTTTCCAGGTTTTCCCCCGGGAGTATTCCCACCTGCATTTTCCATGGGGACACCCAGTACGAACAAAGCTCCTCCCTGCACCGCTTTCCATGGTCTCTTGGTTTCGTTCCAGGCTGGAGCCACAGATATCTTGTTTCTCTGCAGGTCTGATGCCAGCTTGTATTGTGATGATGTTGACATTAGGTTCAGTAAAACGATGAATTCCTGCAAGGTCCTGCAGATCCGCTATGCCAGTGTGGAGCGGCTGCTGGAGAGGCTGACGGACCTGCGCTTCCTGAGCATCGACTTCCTCAACACGTTCCTGCATTCCTACCGCGTCTTCACCACCGCCCTCGTCGTCCTTGACAAGCTCATCACCATCTACAAGAAGCCCATCAGTGCCATCCCAGCTCGGTGAGGCTGCGCTGCTGCCCCGGGGCCTGTCCTGTCGCTGGGGAGGGGTGTCTGGCTGGGGGGCTGTCTGCCCCTGCTCCTTGCCCCCTCTCTGTCCCCAGTCTCTGCACCCCCGCCCTGCCTGGCCCCGATGCTGCCCCAGGGCCTGTCCTGTGTCTGAAGCAGCGGTGGGATCTGGGGGGACTCTAGCACCGCTCCTCCATCCCCTGCCTGCACGCTCTGTGCCCCAGACCTGCCCAGCCCTGGTGCCCCCTGGGACTATGCCACCTACTCCCCATGAGCTGTGACAGCCCCAAACAGGGGAAGGAGATGCACCTGAGCTCCGCAGGTGTCCCCACTCCTGGGAGGGCCAAGCGGTGGCTGCGGGGTGGTGGGGGCTCACGGTGGCTTTGCTGTACCTGGGGGGATGCCCCAGGGTCCCAGTGCCATGGGGGGATCCCCACGACCTCCCAGGCGGGGCAGGGGCCAGCTCAGCCTCTCGCTGTCTCTCCAAGGTCCCTGGAGCTCCTGTTTGCAAACAGCCAGAACAACAAGCTGCTCTATGGGGAGCCCCCCAAGTCCCCCAGAGCCAACCGCAAGTTCTCGTCGCCGCCGCCCCTCTCCATCACCAAGTCCTCGTCGCCTAGCCGCCGGAGGAAGCTGTCCCTCAACATCCCCATCATTACCGGGGGGAAGGCGCTGGACCTGGCGGCGCTGAGCTGCTCCTCCAACGGCTACGCCGGCGTGTACTCCTCCATGGCCCCCTTCAGCAAGACCACTCTGGACATCAACAAGCTGTACGTGTCCAGTAGCTATCCCAATAAAATCCCAGATGAAGGAGAAGCAGCCTCAGAGAAGCAAGAGGAGTCACTGCCAGGCAAGCAGAGTGAGTCCCTGTGGGTTTAGGGATGGGGGGCTCTGGCCCAGAAGGGCCAGTTTAGGTGCATGTATGGAGAGCTTCTGCCTCCTGAAACTCAGAAATTTTTAATAACAAACCAAAAAAACCCACCATCCAAACCCACCCCCACCTCAAAGAAAAATCCCATTCCAAAATATCCCTGAGAAACCATGAGACTGGACCTTTCCTATACACGGCGGCTGCATCTGAAGCTGGAATGGGTCACACTTCAGGAAGATTGGGAAGAACTAAAACGTGGCTGTATTTGTGGGCAGCGGGTGTAAAGGGGTTCCCTGTTCCTTCCAGCCTCAGAGGTATCTGTCAGGGAAGAGTCGGACACGGATCCCAACCACAGCGACGAAGCAGAAGCTGAAACTTCCCCAACAAAATCTCCGACGACTCCCAAGTCCATCAAGTGCAAAAATTCATCAGGTAACGAGAGAGCAAGGGGCTGTCCTGGTCTGGGGCTGCCCGTGTGGGGACCTGTCTGGGCAGCAGTGGTGCCCATAGGGATGCTGGATTTCTTCTCCTGCAGATTTCTCGCTGTTTTCCTACAACAACGGTGTGGTCATGACGTCCTGCCGGGACCTGGACAGCACCCGCAGTGCCCTGTCCGCCACCTCCGCCTTCGCCATCGCCACGGCTGGGGCCAACGAGGGGACCCCCACCAAGGAGAAGTACCGCAGGATGTCCCTCGCCAGCGCAGGTACCTGTCCCCGAGGGAGAGCTTTTGGGGTGCCCATTTCCACTGCTCCCAGATGGGTTTCCCTCCAGGCACACCCTGGCTGGGAAGAGCCGTGCTGGGAGAGCCCAGAGCCCCCAGAGCCCAGCACCTGCTCCAGGCTGTATCCCGGGAGTCTGGGCATGGTGCTGCCCAAGGGATGTGCAGGTCCCAGGTGCCCCAAGTGTCTCACTGCCTCCTGACACAGCAGCTCAGGGCTGCTTGGGAAGGGGGGATGCTCCTTTGGCAGCCCCAGAGTGGCTGTGAGCCCTTCCAGAGGGAGCTGGGCTGTGCTAAGGGGGCACTGGCAGTTTCAGGCTTCCCAACAGACCAGCGAAACGGAGACAAGGAGTTCGTGATCCGGAGAGCAGCCACCAACCGTGTCCTCAACGTGCTGCGGCACTGGGTGTCCAAGCACTCACAGGTGGGTGGGGGGCTCCCAGCCTGCCACCAGCAATTCGGCTGCATGCTGGGTGGCTCAGCCAAGCTCCAGCTGAGAAGGCAATTTGGCATTTAGGTTTTAATGAAGCAGAGGAGCGTCCATGGGGAGGAGCGGGGAGCTGGGAGCCCCCAGCAGGGGAACAGGGGTCACAACCCAATGTTTGCACAGTCAGGGTGCAGAGGAGGAGAGCTGGACCCAAAATCACCCCCCTGGCTGGGTGCAGAGGAAGGGGAGTTTCTGGGTTTGGTGCCTGTTGGGGTGCTCAGGATGGGGTCAGGGCTCCGGCACTGCAAGCTTTCCCTGCTGCCTCGTCCATCCCTGCACTGGTGACTGGGGCGGTGGGAATGGTGCCATACTGGTTGTCACTGGGAAGTCACACAGCTCTCCCAGGCTGGGTGATCCCGACTGAGTGAGCCTGGTGCCTTCCTGGCTGGGTCCCGTGTGCTGGGATTTTCATGGGAAGAGGCAGCCCCTGTCCCAGCTGGGTGTCAGGAGCAGCTCTGCTGGGATCAATGTCACCCCCAGCTCAGTAACTCCATGGCTGTGCTGGCCCTGGCAGGACTTCGAGACCAACGAGGAGCTGAAGTTCCGGGTGATTGGCTTCCTGGAGGAGGTCATCCATGACCCTGAGCTCCTGACCCAGGAGAGGAAAGCAGCCGCCAACATCATAAGGTGAAGGGCTGTGGGCAGGAGGTGGCATTTCCGGGACACCGTGCCAGCGGCTGGCTGCTCCCACTCTGCCCTGGGGTCACAGCAGGCACGAGGGCTCCAGGAAGGCTGTGCCAGGGCCTTGGGAGGTACCAGGAAGGACGACAAGGAGGCGGGTGGGTGGTGCTGGCTGCATTCAGCCATCAGGACCTGCTGGGTGTGACCCCCCGAGTGCATGGCTGAGGCTCAGTGTTGAGCCCAGTGGGTGCGTGGCCCTTCCAGCTGTTGGGTGCTGGGGTGGCACCGTGGCTCCCATGGCCGGGGGCTGTGCTGAGCAATGTGTGCCCACCCCACGCTGAGGACAGCGCACTTGCCTTGCAGCAGGGCTGACACACGTGGGGCCATGTGGCCTCAGCTAAGGAGGGTTCTTCTCTTTAAAATGAGAAATGGGACTCAAGGGTTCTTATGAAACACAGGCCGAGTGTTTCATCCATGCAAATCCTTGGAGCTGAGCTGCCCTGCTGGAGCTCTGTGGGTCTGGTGGTTTCCCAGGAGTAATCCTGTCTTTCCACGCCACAGGACCTTGACGCAGGAGGATCCCGGAGACAACCAGATAACCCTGGAGGAGGTTGTGCAGATGGTAAATACCCCTTCCCTCCCTCCCTCCCTGCCCCTGGTGGCTTGAGGCAGCCGAAGGCGAACAGCCAAAGATCCTGGTGCTCTGGCACACCCAGCTCGGGGAAGAGTGAGGGGTGTCAGGGGTGCAGCTGCAAAGTAGGGAAAAGCTTTCTGGGGAGGCGCCAGCTGTGAGCACAGCTGGATCTGTTACAGGCAGAGGCAACAGTGACCAGCCCACAGGCACATTAATCCCCCTGCAGTCCGCAGAATGGCTGGAGAGGGCACAGGGATACCTGCCTGCTGCTGCCTGTGCCTGCTGGAGGGACATGGGAAAGCCCCGACATCACTGCTGCTCCCCAGGAAGAGAGCCCTGGGAATGTGCCATGGATTTAGAACCACCAGGATGGCTGCAGAGCACTTGCTGCCTTCCTGCATTGAGAAGAACCAGCCCAAATCTGTTCCCAGAAGAATGCAAGAGCCACTTGAAACTGGCCTGGTGCACCTGAAGCACCCAAGATTCTGTTCCTTGGCTCTGCCAGTGGCTTCTGGGGGGGCCAGTCCCCCCTGGGCTTTGTTTGAACTGCGTCTTCTGTGGAGCTGTGGAGGAGCCCAGCTGGTGTTTGCTCCCTGGAGCTTTTGCAATCCCCGTCCCGAGAATTGTGCAATGGGCTGTTGCCTTGTGCTGGGCTCCTGTGTGTGGGGAAGTGCTGACTTTGGGGGGTTCTTCTGTGTCATCGGGGCTGTTTGGGGTTTATTTGGGTGGGATGCCAGTCGGGTTTGTTTTTTTAGCAGCTGATCTGAAGGCGGCAGGGATGGAGGTGTTTCAGGGAGTGGCACCAGCCTTGTCCTAGTGCTGTTTGTGGGGGTAGTTGTGAGGGTGTGCTGGGTACTGGCCTGAGCCGTGACCAGGGATCAGGTCTCAGTGACAATGTGTTTGTGACTGCTTTGAGGACAGTCACTGGTTGGTGACTCCGTGAAGGCCTGCACCTCAGGCTTTTGCTGTCACCCTGAGTGGCTCCACGTGGGGGGCACCCTGAGTGCCCCCGTGCCTGCAAGTGCTGCTTGGCCAGAGCCAGGCAGTGGCGACAGGGGATATCCCTGCTCCCCTGCTTCTCTGGAAATCCCTTGGAAGAGCCATCTTGCTCCCACTGGCCAGGGGCAGGCAGGCAGGGCCAGTGGTGCTCCAGTGGGGATCCCTGGCTGCTTCGTTAATTAGACAGCCAGAAGGTTGCATCATTAAACCTGTGGGGTTCACAAGGCTGGGAGGAGCTGGCACTGCTCGGCCCAGGCACGGTGTGGGATGTGGTGCCTCTGGACCAGCACAGCACTGCACACCCTGGCTCCACTGGTGAAAAGACTTCGGCTTGGGAGCCTGACCTTGGCTTGTGGAAATTCTCACTGTGCTCCTGCCTGTGAGCCCCACTGTTCCTCTGTCCCGCAGGCCGAGGGAGTGAAAGCAGAACCATTTGAAAACCATTCAGCCCTGGAGATTGCAGAACAGCTGACACTGCTGGATCACCTGGTCTTCAAGAAGATCCCATACGAGTGAGTGACCCACACGGGTCAGGAAAGGTGGCTCTGGTCACCCAGGGCCTCACGGGCAGCCTGGCTGGGCTGACCCCAGAGAGTGCAAAGTCTTCCAGGGCTTTGCCGATAGCCCAGACTTGGCTCAAGCACAGATTTGAGTCCTGATCCTGTGGCTTCTCCGCCGGCGTCCCCAAGGTGATAGGCTTAGGGAGACCTTCCTACAACCATCACACTTTCAACCACATCCATGTGGGTCCCTTTCTGGCAGTGTGGTGGGGCAAACACCCTGGGATCTCCATCCTGTGTGGGTGCAGTGGAGCTTGCAGGGCTTGGGAATCCCATAAAATTGGGAAATAAAAGTTGACCCGACCACTGTGGTTTGCAGAGAGTTCTTCGGGCAGGGCTGGATGAAGCTGGAGAAGAATGAGAGGACTCCATACATCATGAAGAACACAAAGCACTTCAATGATGTAGGTGCAGCTGCAGGGCACAGGGGGATGGGCACAGGGGAGGCAGCTCAGCCCCCCTGCCCCAGGGCCTGGGGTGTGTGAGGGTCACCTGCCCCACGGGCCTTACCTGCCTCGGGGACCCGGTGCAGCCCTTCTGGGGCTGCTGCAGCGCCGGGAAATCTTCTAAAACTGCTGTGAGGCTGGAGGACACGGAGCTGTGCCTAAAATCATCCTAAAGCTCAGGCTGTGTCTCCCCAAGGTCAGCAACCTGATCGCATCGGAGATCATCCGGAACGAGGAGATCAACGCGCGGGTCAGTGCCATCGAGAAGTGGGTGGCGGTGGCCGACATCTGCCGCTGCCTGCACAACTACAACGCCGTGCTGGAGATCACCTCCTCCCTCAACCGCAGTGCCATCTTCCGCCTCAAGAAAACCTGGCTCAAGGTCTCCAAGCAGGTAGGGGTGACCCCCTCGTGGGGTTGCTGGGATGGGTGGGATGGTGTTGGGGCGGCATGAGACAGGCATCGAAAAAGACTTAGAAAATGGAGAAAGGTGTTTCAGGTTGTTCTCAGGAGGGAGGTGGTGTGTGGGCAGGCACACCCTGCCTTGCAGTCAGATTTATTCATGGAATCACGGGATTGTTTGGGTTGGAAAAGCCCTCTGAGACCACGGACTCCAACTGTTCCCTCAGCATTGCCAAGGCCACCACTAACCCATGTCCGCAAGCAGCACATCCACGCATCTGTTAAATCCCTCCACTGACTCCACCATTGCCCTGGGCAGCTGTGCCAGGGCTGGACAGCCCTTTCCATTAAGAAATTTTCCCACTACCCAGTGTAAACCTCTCTTGGCACAACTCCTTTCTGCTTGTCCCATCACTTGTTACCTGTAAGAAGAGACTGGCCCCACCCTGCAAGTCAGAGGTGCAGTTAAACCTTTCCCAGAGAGCCCTGTACCTGCACACACACAGAGACTCCCTTTAACTGGTTTTCTGGGCTCCTCGGACCTGTTGGGATGAGCAGGATGAATTCCTGTTTGAGGTATGTGGTACAGGAGTAGCTGGCACCTACTGGTGCGGAGCCAGTTGGAGCTGAGCTGGCCCCACTGCGGGCTCCTCTCAGCCAGGAGCAGTCATTTTCCCTTTAAAATGATAAACCTGTGAAGGAAAACTGTGAATGAAAACTGGCGAGGGCAGAGGTGGGAGCAGGGGAGGAAGCAAGCGTGCAGCCTCCTCACCAGCAGCCGGGTGCGATGGCCAGGGCACAGTTGTACCTGTGGAGGTGTAGGAACAGCTGATGGGGCGATGTGCCCTGGGCAGGGCGGGATGGAAGCAGCCCTGTGGCTCTGCAAGCTTCACGCCGTGGCCCCAGGGAGCAGGGGTTCTTCCAGGGCCCTGCCCAGCAGCACTTTGGTTTCTTGCAGACGAAGGCTCTGATTGATAAGCTCCAGAAGCTGGTGTCGTCGGAGGGCAGGTTCAAGAACCTGAGGGAGGCACTGAAAAAGTGAGTGAAGGGTGCTTTTCCTCCTCTCCCTTGGCTGCTGCTGGCTGGACCGGGGCCTGCGGTGTGGGGGGACCCGGAGCTCTGCTCCCAGGACCATTCAGAGCCTGCACTAAAGCGTGTCCTGTTGAGCCAGCACAGTGGCTGGCAAAGCCAACCCCGGGACTGAGCTGCTCCTTTGTGCAGCATGTGGAAAGATGGGAATAAAAGGGAGTGCAAAGGAAAAAATCACTGCAAGACACCAGGGAACACTATTCCCTATCACTATCATAGAATAACCAAATCCCAGAATAGTTTGGGTTAGAAGAGAGCTTAAAGCTCATCTTGTTGCACACCCCTTGGTGGGCAGGGACACCTTCCACTAGACCAGGTTGCCCACGGAAGCTTCTAAAGGTCTTCCCGACCCTCTGTCAAAGCTGCCCTCAGCTCACCTCCTGCATCCCATGGCTTTGGGAGGGGTACAGCCACAGGTCCTGCTTGTCCTGCCGAGCTGGTGGGGATGAGGCCCAGGAGACCAGCAGAATTGCCTGGGAGAGCCTTCCTATCTCAGAGAGAATCCTTCCAATTCTGCTGACTTGGTTCCCCCTTCCTCATACCCTGCCCCAAGCTCCAAAGGAAGGCAGTTTTCTTCCTCATTTCTTTCTGGTTTGCTCCTGAAGTTGTGACCCTCCGTGTGTCCCCTACCTGGGCATGTACCTGACTGACCTGGCATTCATCGAGGAGGGCACCCCGAACTACACTGAGGATGGCCTGGTGAACTTCTCCAAAATGAGGATGGTGAGTGCTCCAGCCCGCTGGCGTGGGCATGCGGGGCTGGGCTGGGGTGATGTGGTTGTGGCCAGGTCTGTGTCCCCTCAGCTTTCACCTGCACAGCACCAGGCAGCCACGCGTGTCCCCTGCACATGCCTGGGGGTGTTCCTAATGCCTGGAAGAGACAAAAAGGCCGCTTGCATTGTGCTGTGCTGGGCGGCCCTGCTCTCCCAGGCATAGGCACAGGTTCTCTGGGCAATGGCTGAGCCATGAACACCTTCTGTGTTTTATCCCTGGGCAGATCTCACACATCATAAGGGAGATCCGCCAGTTCCAGCAAACCTCCTACAAGATCGAGCACCAGCCAAAGGTATGGCCTTGCCCCAGAGCTACAGGCATGCTCTGCTCCTCATCTCCCTCTTCCATCACAGTGTCGAAGCCTTCAATTCCTGGCAGCTCCGTGCTGGAGTGGTGGCCATGCCCGGCTGGAGGCTGTTGGCAGGGGGGCAGAGGATGGAGGGAAGCTGTGGGGGCTCCAGCAGACTCCCCCCATGATGCCCCAGGCAGCTGCAGCAGAGGACTTGCTGCAGAGGGACAGCCTCCAGCCCAGGCTCAGAGTGCTCCCGGGTCTGCACCCTGGACCTGCTGAGAAACAGCTCTTTAGGGGCAGCACCCCTTCCCCAGGGAGCAGAGTGTGTCCCACCACCAACAGCACCAGCTGGCTTCAGCCTCATGGTGGCCCCCAACATGTGATGAGCTAAAAGGTCTCAGCCACCCTCTGCTGCAGGACCCTCGTTTACCAGGGTTGGGTGCTTCAGCTCTCAGGGGTTTGGGTTCCTGTTACCAGGGTTTGTGCTCTCCCAGCCCGTAAATGGCTCCGCTCCGTTCCCCAGGTGACGCAGTACCTGCTGGACCAGTCGTTTGTTATGGACGAGGAAACCCTTTACGAAGCTTCTCTGCGAATAGAGCCCAAACTGCCTTCCTGAGCGCGGCGGTGGCCGCCCGTGTACACTCGCTATACCATACTGTACATACCCGTTCGTTCCGTTGGACGCCCTGGAGTGACTCCCACGTCTGTGCTTCTCCGAGCAATCCGCCCCCGCCCCAGGCCGCACTAGACCTTGCGTAGGATTTCCCGCCCTGGTTAAGGTTTAACGCATCGACACTTCGCTGGAGTCCCGGGTTCTTTTCGATGATGTTACTTCTGTCATTTGTTCCTCCTGGGGGGGCTGGTGGTCGGGCAGGTGAGTCCCGGTGTTCCTGTGGGGCAGGTGAGCCCTGCGTCCCCACGGGGCTCCGGGGCAGCACAGAGCAGCTCTCACTCGGACAGCGCTGGTGGTTACATCCCACGGCAGACTCTGTAAGGTGGGAGAAGGGAACACATGGAAGGTTGTCCCTCGGTGTGAGCTGCCCTCTCTGTGTGTGCCATCCTCGTGCTGGCTGGACACGGGGGGCCCTGGCTGCTGCCCCAGTCCCTCCGAAGTTGGGAAGATGGAAGCATCCCCTTGCCTCTCCTCGCTGCATCCAGCTCCTGTTGATATGCTGTAGATCCGTGCCCTTGTGCCCACTCTGAGTATCATGACGTAGAGTTAGAGATGACGAGTGTTTTTATTACATCTACTGTAATCCTGGCTAACCACCCGCTAGCAGGATATAGTAATGTAGTGCTTATTCTGTGAATAGTACCTGGGTTTTTTACATTGTACAGTCCCTGACACGGTTCCCCGGCAGTGGCAGGCATGCTCCACTCACACAACACTTGCTGTAAGCAATACCTCGTGGTATGGGAATTCTCTTTCAAGCCCTAAAACTATTTCAACTTACAGCTTGTTTGGGAAAAATATTTCCATTTTTTTTGTAAAAATATATGTTTCCTGATTACCTCTTGCTAATAAATCTATTCTATCTCAGGGTGAACCGAGGTTTGTGATAGTTTTGCGGGCGGGATGACGTCAAACCCGCCGGGGCGCGGGCCCCGCCCACCGCTGGGAGGGAATGCCCCGCCCGATGCCCCGCCCGATGCCCCGCCCATTGTTCCGCCCCCTGGCACCGATTCGGCCCGTTTTCGGCTCCGCTCGGCGTGGCGTGGCCCGATTCGGCTCCGCTCGGTCCCGTCCATCCCGGTTCGGCTCGGCTCGGCCCGGCCCGGCCATGGGCTGGCCCGTGCTACTGACCGCGGCCGCGCTCCTGGCCCCCGCCGCCGCTTGGGAGCCCTCGGCTGAAGGTACGAGGGCACCGGGAGGGCAAGAGGCGACTTGGCACGGCCTGGCCTGGGCCGGGACGGCTCGGCTCGGCTCGGCTCAGTCCCGCCTGGTTCGGGCTCGGGCCGGCCAGGCCACCTGTGCGCTCCCCGGTGCCGGGGGGAGGCGGCGGCAGAGCCGCGCCGGTGCCGCCGCTGACGCCCCCGTTCTCTCGTGCAGAGGAGCAGCTGTTCAANGTGAGGCTCGGGGCCGGTGCGCCGCGGCGGGAGGGCCGGGCCGGGGGTCCCCGGGAGCGGCGGGACTTTGGGGTGCCCTGACGCGCGGTGTACCCGCAGAACAACCGGCGGTACGGCCCGGACGAGTACCCGCGCAGGCTGCGCATCTTCCTGGGCAACAAACGGCACATCGAGGAGCACAACGCCGGCAACCACAGCTTCCAGAGTATGAGCTCCCATCCCTGCCCGGCCACGGCCCGTGCTGGCTCTGAGCACAGAGCCTCGTTGAGCAAAGTGTCCCCTTTCTCCCCCTTCTAGTGGGCCTGAACCAGTTCTCAGATCTGACCTTTGCGGAGTTTAAAAAACTGTACCTGTGGAGTGAGCCCCAGGTAAATGCTGGGAGTGTGGGTGGGCAGGGAAGGAGGGGGTCCAGGTGGACCCTGTGAGTGGGGCTTCTGCAGTGACCTGCTCCTGCTGCTGGGCCAGCACCCATTGCTGTGCTGCCTGCAATCCACTTTGATAAGGTCACGTCCTGTGCCACCAGCAGCGAGGTAAGAGCAAGGTGAACCCTCTTCCCCATCCTCATGGCTTTCAGCTGCCTTGACCCTGACTCTAGCTGAGCTGTCACTTCTGCTGTCAGCTCCCTGAGCAGCCAGGGCACTGCAGCCAGGGTTACAGGCTGGTGGTGCCTTCCAGGGCTGGCCCCGGGCTCCCTGCAGCAGTGGCCAGTGTGTGTGGGCTGGTCACCAATCCCTCCAGCCCGGGGAGGGTGGCCGTCGTGCCATTGGCCTGGCAGCTCACCACAGCCCGCCTGCCTCGCTTGCAGAACTGCTCAGCCACCAAGGGGAACTTCCTGCGCAGCTCTGGGCCGTATCCTGACTCTATCGACTGGAGGAAGAAGGGAAATTTCGTGACACCCGTGAAAAACCAGGTGAGGAGTGTGTGACATGCCCAGAGCGGGGCAGGAGAGGGACTGATGGCTGCAGGCAGGCGCCGTGCCTGAGGAGCAGTGCTGTGCCACAGGGGAGCTCCCCTGGAGCCGCTCCAAGCCTGCTGTGCGCCCTGGCCAGGGGATGAGCAGAAGGCCATGCCCAGCTGCCAGTGGGGAGTGGAGGTTCTGCACTCCTGCCATGCCCCTCTGCCCCAGCGTTTTTGGGAGGCTGGTGAGCCTGCAGCACATTCTGGAGCCTTTCCTGTCCCATCCCTAATATAGGGTGCCTGCGGGAGCTGCTGGACCTTTTCCACCACGGGCTGTTTGGAGTCTGCTATCGCCATTGCCACGGGAAAGCTGCTCTCTCTGGTAGGAGATTTTCCTGGGCTTGGGCAGAGCCCTTTCTGGAGCAGGATGAAGCCAGAGGGACTGGATGCTGCTGGGAGCAGACATGGGGAAAGAAGCTGTGCTTGGCCTTGCCAGCCGGCTGGGGCCTCTCGCTGCAGGCAGCACGTTGGGACACTGTTGATTTTTCAGCTCCCAGAGGATTCATATGCCTGAAGAACTAGAAAGACAGTAGCCATTTACACAACTTAACAGAATGACTGAGGGTTGGGTGTGTTAAAAACAAACCTGACCTTTGAAAGAAATCTCAGCCAGTGCGTCTGTCAGGGGAATGGATTCCTGGCAGGCGTGAGGAGGAATGCCTTCGGCAGCTGGGGCATCCCAGGCTGCTGTGTTCAGGTCTTCCTTGTCCACCTCCCTGGGACATAGAACCATTTCCAGGTGACTCCCAGCGGGTGAACTGGTTGCTGCATGGGTAAACCAGTGCTGTGGTTGTTGGTACAGCCTGGTGCACAGATAAACCAGCTCTCAGTTCCTGCCATGCCGTTGCTTTTTGTGTCACTTGCTCTGAGCACAGGTGTGGGATAATCACTGACTCAAAACCCTTCTCTGCAGGCGGAGCAGCAGTTGGTTGATTGTGCCCAGGCCTTTAACAACCACGGCTGCAGTGGGTAAGTCAGAGAGGGTCAGAAAGAATAGAAATTAGAGTATCTTACGTTCTGTGGTTGACAGCCTTCCTCAAGATCTAGTGTCAGGATCCTTCCACATCAAGGAATGGCTTTTGTTTTCCCTTGGCTGCAACATGTCAGGAGAAACAATTTTGGATTTGGTTGTTTATTTTAATTTCGCTCTTCGTAGAAGTTACAATGTTTCACTAAATCTCCAGCATTTCCCAACCTCTGTTGTTCCTCATTTGTTAGTTTTTTATCTGAGATGTTTTTCGCGTCTCCTGACACGAAAGCCACAGGCTGGGCTCTGATGGGCTCAGGGAGAGCAAGGGGATTTTTGGCTGTTGTTCTGCCCCTGGGTCATGTGCGTCTCATGGCACTGTGAAGAACCCACAGAAACCTTAGCTTCCCCTTTGAGAAGTTCCTGCTGACACTGCTAGAGAAGGCAGAGAATCGAGCTTTCTGACAACTTCTGTTTTCTGTGAGATAAGCAGTCCCAGAGGGACTCCTCCCAGAGGGAGGATGCTGATGGCTTTGCTCTGTAGAAGCTGCAGTATTACCATCCTAATTAACTGTTACCATCCTAATTAACTGTTACCATCCTAATTAACTGTTACCATCCTAACTGAGCTGTGTTGTGGCTGTGTTGTCTCGCAGGGGCCTGCCGAGCCAAGCCTTCGAGTACATCCTGTACAACAAAGGGCTCATGGGGGAGAACAGTTACCCATACCGAGCCAAGGTATTGCCAGTGCAGCCCAGGCCATTGCAGCAGAGCAGGGCCCGGCGCAGGCTCCAGCAGCTCCTCTCTGTCCCCACAGAACGGCACCTGCAAGTTCCAGCCGGAGAAGGCCATTGCCTTTGTCAAAGACGTTGTCAACATCACGCAGGTGAGGCCTCGAGGGCTGCGTTTCCAAACTTCCAGGGCTGTGCCAAGAAGGTGCTGGGATGCTCCAAGGCGTGTTGGGCTCTGCAGCTGGAGCTACAGCCTGCATGCTCCTGGGAGAGAGCGAGCTGCTGTGCACACTCCTGCTCTCTTGCACACCTTTTGGAAGGTGGCACCAAGGAAGTGCTGGAGCCAAAATACTGGCACTGGGTTCCTGCCTGCTGCCCACAGTGGGTGCACCTCCCGGCTGGGACAAAGTCCTGGTTCTCATCTTACAACTCAGCACTTGATTCCTTGTCTACATGCAGGAAGCCAGGGTCATCCATCCCCCTGTGCCCTGGCTGCTGGACCTGGACTGGTCCCAGCACAGCCAGGAGATGATGGATGACCCTGGATCCTCTCTTGCAGTATGACGAGGACGGCATGGTGGAAGCTGTGGGGAAGCACAACCCAGTGAGCTTTGCCTTTGAGGTGACGAGTAACTTCATGCACTACAGGAAAGGAGTGTATTCCAAGTGAGTGTGTGAACCTGGCAGGTGAGGGTGAGGGGAAGGTGTAGGGCTGGAATCATGTGCATCCCTGTTTCTCCGGCTGGGTGCAGGAACATTGCACTGCATTCTCACACTTCCTTTTAAATTGAAAATAGAAAAAAAATGAGTAAATGGAGCCTTGATTTATTGGTTCCCCAGCAGGAGGGATGAGAGGCAGTACAGGGAGGAGGGGCTGCTTGCTAGGAACCTGTCCAGCCTGGAGACCGGATTGTGGTGGTATGAAGGTCAGTGAGTCAGGGAGCTTGGGAGACTCTGCAGTTCCCCACAGGGCTGGGGGCCTGTCCCAGGGCTGATCTAGGTCTGAGCTGGGATAGTGGCAGGGTCAGCCCAGCTGTGGTGGCTGAACACATCTGCTTGCTTTGGGCAAACCCCAGCCAAAGTGGATTTTCCATGGTATTAGGGGAGCGCCCCGGTGCCAGAGCTCAGAGGGGCGGTGGTGAGAAGCGTGGCTGCCCTCACGCTGCCCTACACCTGAGCTGGCACCTCTGCAGGTTGTGCTTTTAGACTGGGTCCCGCATCGCTGCTCCCCTCAGGGCAGGTTCTGCAGCACCTCACCTCAGTCCTGTCAGGTGCTCTCCTGGACAGGAAGGAGGAACAGCAGTGAGAAAAAACAGTTCGGAACATGAAATGACCCAGGAAGTCTTGAGTGTGGTGTCAGCTCCATTTCCAGGGCAGAAAGCTGCTTAAAAGGCTGATCATTGTCCATTGGAAAGACGAGAGCTGGCTGTGGCAGGACAGATGCTGTTAGCCCAGGAAGGGGGAAAGTGCATGTTTGGAGAAATAGAAAAATACTTTGGAGTAATGAACCCTCAGTCACGTAGAACTGCAGGGAAAATGAAAGGGAGAGTCTGAGCCTGAGTGATCTGCCCCAGGGAGATCTTGGGAGGGAGCAGGCGGTGGTTGCAGTGGCTTTGCTGAACCAGTAGCCAGTGATGCCAGAGGTAAGTGCCAGGTGTGGGCTGTGAGGGCAGGGACACCGTCTGAAGAACACGCCAGGAGCAGTTATCCTGTGGATTTACACAGTGCATGAAATAATTGATGCTCCAGTGCTTTCAGCCCAGAGCAGCTGTTAACACATTGGAAAAAAGGAAAATCTGAGGTGGAGATTATTGATCTTTTCTTACGCTGCAGTTTGAAAATGTATAGAAACAGATGCTGTCGAGGTGGGAGCATGTACCAGGAGCTATCTTGTTTCCTACCACAGGCAGCAGCTTTCAGCAAGTGTAGTTTAAAAGTTGGAAATTTAGAGGAAACACATATTTAGACCCATGAGCTTGCTGCTCCTGTACAAAAAATGGAACAGTGCCCTTGAACTTCAGGGCAGTACACACCATCACTGGGAAGGCACCAAGAGCTGCTGGTTTCCACTGGGAAAATTCCTTTGCTCAGTGTTTTCACTGTAGCTCGTCTTGGTGGGCCAGGAGCTCCAAAGTCCACGGATTCCCTAACTCCAGATATGACAGGTAATTTCAGAGTGGGAAAACCTAGCAATGTCGCCTTTCCTTGGCTTCCCTCCCCACGCTCCACAGGTAGGAGTTCAGAGCATCCCATAGTTCTGTTTGCAGAGTGCAGTCAAGACTGCTGGCCTGACTAATCCCTGACTAATTCCAGGCTGCTTTTCACACAACACATCTGTGTTATTTTCCCTGCAGCCCACGCTGTGAGCACACCCCTGACAAGGTGAACCACGCCGTCCTGGCCGTGGGCTATGGAGAGGAGAATGGGACTCCTTACTGGATCGTCAAGAACTCCTGGGGCCGGCTGTGGGGCATGGAGGGGTAAGGGGGTCCTGGTGCCCACCACGCTCTGCCTGTACCTGGTGAAAGACACCACGTGCTGGCATCCCACCCATCCTCAGCCCCAGTCCACCCTTCGGCTCTCCAGCTGAAATTTGGCAGCTGGGAAGACACATGGAGAATCATCCCAGTCTGGGTGGTGACACGGCTCACAAAGCCAGTCCTGGGGTGACTGGTCAGAGCAGAGCCTTGGATCAGTGGAGCTGTTGTGGTCCCCAGGGCTCGGCCAGCGTGTCCAGAGCCGCTGGTTCGCCTCTGCCCTGGTCACACGGCCAGGGGAGAACAGGTTGTGCCAGGAGTGAGTTTCCAGCTCCACAAGTGTTTCCAGCAGCAGGTGAAATTCTTGGGAGTCAGGTGCTAATTCTGCTAGTTGAGGGTGTAAGGGGGCAGGGAATGGCATTGCCTGGAGAGCTGCAGGCAGTTCCAGCCCTGCCACAGGTATCTGCTCCTTGGGCTGGTATGAGGAAGAGGCTGGCATGGAGAGAGCAGGTGCCTTCACAGAATGCCAGACTGGTCTGAGTTGGAGGGGACCTTAAAGCTCATTGTTTTCCACTCCCTGCCATGGGCAGGGACACCTTCCACTCTCCCAGGTTGCTCCAAGCCCTGTCCAACCTGGCTTTGGACACTTGCAGGGATGCAGGGGCAGCCACGGCTTCTCTGGGCACCCTGTGCCAGGGCCTCACCACCCTCACCTGCCATGCTGGCTCTGCCAGAGGAGGGCATGCTCACTCACACTCATTTCTCTCTTTTTTAGGTATTTCCTTATTGAACGAGGCAAGAACATGTGTGGTCTTGCTGCCTGTGCCTCTTACCCCGTTCCTCAGGTGTAGGAAGACAGCACAGGCCAGGGACAGCGGAACAGGGCTGGAGTGACTGATCGTGTGCCGATTTCTGAGTGCTGAAATGATGAAAGAGAGAACAAGGTGCAACGCCTGTCTGCTGAAAGCTGTTACCTGCAGGCAGGTTCTCTGGATTGCACACACCTCCTGCAGCGGCAAGACCTGTGCCTCCTCTCTTCAGCCAAACACACCCCTGCTCCTGTGCCGGTGCAAGGTTCCCTCCTCCTGCTGCCAGCCACGTGTGCCCAGGTGTGCCTCTATCCACCTGTCCCGAGCCGGGACACCTGAGGGAGTGGCAGGCGTCGGCTTGGGTGCTGGGAAACCACACAGGCACCGATTTAGGGCACACAGAGCTCCCCCCGTCCTTCAGGTGGCTTTTTTGCAATCACCAGCTGTAAATTTTAGCGATTTTACAATTTTCTTTGAAGGTAATTCCCCTGTTCTCTAAAGGAATGATGAGTGCAGTGATTTGTACACTTTATCTATTTTCACGAAATATCTGCTATTTTTTGTGTTAAAAAATAGGGTATTTTAATGCACATAGAGAAGAAACGGGTGATTTTTCTTTAACTCATGAATGAAGACGCAAGAACCCCTGTACTGACTGTGAACAGGCATTGGGGAAATGAAGCCGCCTAAGAGCAGAGGCACGTCTGTGTTATTTTCACGCTGAATCTGCCACTGACAATAAAGCTGCCTCGTCACCGGAGCGCTGTGTTGTGAGCTCTGAGCTGGAGGGGGCTGAGGGGCTCCGGCCTCCCGACGCGGTCCAGGGTACCCGAAGGCCGCGTGAGGCGCCAGCGGCTTGCCGAGGGCGCGGAGCGGCTTTGCAGCAGGGCTGAGGCGGGGCCCGGCCTGAGGGCGGTGCCACCACCTTCCGGGAAGGGGCGGGGCGGAGCGGGCGCGTGCTCCATCGTGCCAGTCGCTACGTCACTTCCGCCCTGCCGTCTCCATCCAATGCGAGGGCGAGGAGCGTTTTGGCGCCGAATGCAAAGCGCGAGCGGCACGAGCGGGACGCGGCCCGCGCGCAGAGCGCCCCCTGGCGGCGGGGCGGCCCCGCGATGGCGGCGGTGCCGCAGAACAACCTGCGGGAGCAGCTGCAGCGGCACTCGGCCCGCGGGG
>VZRN01000963.1:176574-192027 GCA_013397935.1 Dasyornis broadbenti
GCTTCACCTTCAAGAAGGCGCCGCGGGGCCTCGCCGCCGGCTCGGTGCTGAGAGACAAGGATGTGAACACCTCCCTGGCCGCGCCCGCCTCGGCCTTGCCGGACAGGAAGGCGCCGTCACGGGGCTGTGATCCCCCCCGCAGCCCCGGCCCCCAGCCGGCCTGTGTCCCCCCGGCCCCCGCCGCGGCTCCCGAGGCGTCCAAGGCCCCCGCGGTTCCCAGGGCGAGGGCGGGGAGTGCTGTTCCCGCCGGGAAGGCCGGTCCCGGTTCTGCCGCTGTCCCCGTTATCACCATCGGCGATGAATGGGATGACATTGATGACTTTGACCTGTCGGGAATCGAAAAGAAGTTCTCTCGGCCGCCCGTCCTGTCCCCCAAGGGGGTGCGAGCCCCGCGCACGGATCCCCCGCGGCCGAGCCCTCGGCCTGCCCTGCCCGACTCTCCCGGGAGCGCGGGGGAGGACGCGGGGTCCGGCAGCCGCAGCGGGGAGGCAGCGCCGGAGGCCGAGCAGCGACCTTGGTCGCAGCAGTCCCTGATCTGCCTCGAGGATTCGGCTGCCTGCAGCGGGAACACGGCTGCGGGGGACGGTCCTTGGGAGGAGTCACCTGCTAACCCCCTGAATGCGGACAGCGCAGGGGCTCGCCCAGGTAACCGGTTATTTAAAGGTACCACTGAGCTGGAAGAAAATCTGTTTGCCGTCAGAGGGCTTGGCTGGTTAGGAATCAGAGGGGGCTGCATACTCCTGACTGACAAACAGCCCTGGATTTCATTTAGGTTCCTGGATTTCTTTTTGGGTACTCCCAGCCTGGAAGCGGTGCAAGCGTTCTGCTGGTGCAGGAGTAGCAGCTGCTCGTGCACTGGAGTTACAAGATTTCCCACATGGCATTCCTGAAATGATCAATAATTTATAAGGATTTTGTGGAGAGAAAAGCAGTTTTAAAGTTCATACAGAAGAAACATAGAGTCATCTTATACCAAAATGAAATATTAAAACAGAAAAAGTGATCTCTCTCCATTTCTAACACTAACATAATAAGCACCACAAAAGAACTCTCCAAGCCTCAATTATGATCACAAAATTCCTGCCTGCCATTGCTTTGGCAGCTCTGTCCCGTAGAACTGCTCTATTTTAGATTCCTTACGTGCTGTGTTTTGAAACTTTGGACCTTTTTTTGGGAAATTAACATGTTTATGCAACTGAATAACATCAAAGATTGTTCTGGGATGCTGCCCTTAAACTGAATGGAGAAAAGATTTGTGAACTGTATCTCTGCCCTTAACACTTTATTGCCTTTTCCTTTCTCTGTGAAATTAATTTCAATAAGTTAATGATATTGGCTTTTCTTGGTAGGATTTGTCTTTTAAGGCACAATACATGTACATTTACCTTCCACTTCCAGTACAGGGACTGTGCCCACTGATGAGTCTGCACTCTTTTAAAAGCTAGGATTTAAAATAATAGGAGCTTTTTATAGGAATAGGTTTTTATATAAATGCTTCTTATAGAAAACTCTTGCAGAAAAATAGACATCTTCAGTGTTTCACTTCTGCCAGGAGCAGGTGACTGTAGGTTTAGCTGTATCACTTTCCCACTTAAACGAGGGTTTGTGGGGTTTTGTCTCTTTTTAGGGGGAGAAAAGAGAGCAGTAAGTTTTGTCCTTTAAAAGCCAGAAACTGTATCAAATGAGTGTTTTGAAATCCGGCTGCTAATTTCCCCCCTCTTCCGTTTGTAGCAGGCTGAGTGCACAGTGTTACCCAGCAATATTAATCCACTTCTCTTGCAGCAGCTGATGCTGAAGGTGGTGAGGGCCAGGAGCCCCGAAGCGCTGGGAACAGCCCCTCAACACTGGATGAGGTCACGGGGCCGTTGGAAGTTGCTGACCTCGAGGAGGATGACCTGGACATCATCCCTCCCTCCCCTGAGGAGGAGCTGCCTTCCTTCTCCCCTTCTGTTCAAAGCACTAGGTAATCCGAGTTCGCTGCTAAAACCCTCTGTCTGTTGCGTGATTAAAAAAGCACCAGAAAAGACCTGAAACTCCCGCTTGTTAAAAAGATGCAGCTTGAGTTTGTGTCTCTTTGCTGCTGGGGGGGTTAATGGTTGGCAGCTGCAATTAATGTTTTATCAAATACTAATTTTATGGCTGATGTTTTAGGTGGCTTTGACTTCGGAAAAGAAGCAGAGTTACTTTTGTAGTGGGATGGGAGAAAATTACTGGGGCAAGATTCTACACATTGGTGCACAGGATGAATGACTGCTCAGCTCTTGGGCTCTACCTGGGCCTTCAGGAATTTAAATTTTACGGACATCTTAAATCTTGTTCTATGGAAATACCTCAACTTACAGATATCTCTGTTTTAATGGGTTTTTCTTTTGGTGTTACGAGTATTTTCAGGGACTCTCCCACTGGTGGAAGGTGCACAGCTGGCAGCTCTAAGGCCAGGCAGGAGAAGGTTCCCACAACACATCCTGGAGCTGATCCCAGTGCAGAGGATTCAGGTACACAAAATGTTTTGGAATTTCATATTTCCGATTTTGAGGATAGTTTGCAACTATTTATTATGCTGTGTAATCCAAGAGCATTAACTAACGGAGAATTAATATCTATAGCAGGAGAATTTACATAAATAGATGGATTATAGACAGATAATAAAATACAAGGGCAAAAATACGTAGATTTGTTGAGTTCCTGCACACAGAAACAGTTTCTTTATGCAAATAGACTAAAAATATATTGGAAGGAAATTATCTAGACTATCCTACTGCAATGTACTGTCCTCTGGGAGGGTGGTATCCTCTTGACACATATTCTAATGCAAATGACTGTGCTGAACTCGCTCCCTGTGCCAGGTGAAGCTGTGCCCGTGGCCCGGCAGCTGTACGGAGTCATGGAGGCCATCTGTGAGCTGGTGGATGCCATCCCCCTGCAGGAGCTGCAGGCCCTGGGCTGTGCCAGAGCCCTGCTCCAGCATAGGGACCTCAGGTAGGCTGGGACAGCTCTGTGTGGAGCAGGGAACTGCCTGCAGGTGTCCCCAGCACACTGGAGAATGAGGCAGGAGGGGCTTTAAAGAGCTTGAAATTACTGACTGAGGGCAGGAACAAAATAGCCCAAACTGCTGCGAGTGTTAGCGGTCACCAAGTTCTGCCAGACGGAAAGATCCAGTTCCACAGTCAGTCTGAGGAGGTGCCTGGCACCAGGTGCTTCTGGAGTAACGGGTGATGTGATGAGAGCTGCCAGGTGCCCTCCTCAGTTCTTGTGCCACAGGCATTCAGTTGCTGTTGTCTCCCCTCTTGCTGACTGCAGGGATGGTGGTTTCTCCGAATATCCCTGAACTTGTCGTCTTCCAATGTAGTTATTGCTACCACAACCTGCTGCTTTGCCTCCATGATGGCACCATACATGGACAAAGTATCAGGAGTTGAGATTTTGGTTAGATTTTTCCTGGACTGGGACTACGCGCTTCTGTAAATGTTCTCAGTACAACAACTTACTTTATTTCTCATTGCTGTAGTCAGACATAGTCTTTAGAAAGTACCTAAAAACATGATTTGGTTCAGGCATATTTTTAACTTCAGGTTTTGCCTCTAAGGATTTATTTTTTTATGTTCTACCTTGCCTGGATCTGTTCCTTGCTTTTGAGAATTCCCTTATTTTATGTCGGTACAGATGATGTCGTAATTTCATCATTAGCGTCTTCTGGTGGTATTCTCTATTCCCTGGATTTGTTTGAAATCATGTTCAAACATGGTGACTCAGAACATGATGGAACCACCATATGTTAATATGTTTAATAGCAGTGAGACAAAACTGTTTAGTGAATGTTGTAGAACTTGCTAAATCATTGCTTTTGACTGAATATATTTTTTTCCTTCTTCCTTCCCTTGTCATCTCTTCCAGGAGAAAATTGCTGGCTAATTCTATCAGTTTGAACCAAAATGGCATAAACACCACTTTTCCTAGAAGCTGGAAGTCTCCTATGGAGCAGGGCCCTCATGCCCGTCGTAGTGCTGGTCCAGGACCCGGTCCAAGCTGGAGCTTCAGTTGTGACAGAAATTCCCCCAAATCCACAAACCTCCCATCTGTGCTTTCTGTCCATTCCAGCAACTTTTCTGCCAAAACAAATCAAACCTTGGACACCTCTTGTGCTTCAAAGCAAAGTGCTGAGGAGATCCTCTGCCCAGGAACTGGAGAGCTGCCTTTTCCCAAGGGAAGTGGCAGGGAGGGCAGGCTCAGCCTCCAGTCCTGCGACAGCAGCTGGGACAAAAGTCCGGGAATGAGGAATGGGAACCAGCCCCTGACCAGCACAGCCCTGAGGGCTCGCAGCACAGCTCCCACTGCCAGTCCTGCAGGGAGCAGCTTCGGTACAAACGATCGTGACTTCGACCTGGATCACTTTGACATCGATGACTTCGATGAGGACTGGGAGAGCTCGGTGGCTGTTTCAGCATCTGAGGCACCATCGACGCCAGTGTGTCCGCCCGTCAGTGAAGGGCCACCTGCCAAATCCCTCTTGGCCAAGATTATGTCCAGAGCCAAAGGATCAGCTGTGGGATCCAATCCTGCTGCTCTGAAGCCGGGCTTCCTGATGGCAACAAAGAACCGTCCAGGTAAATTGTATGAGGATTATTGGGTTTTTCCATTTTGAAATTCTTATTTACTTCTTTTTAAATCTAAGACAAAGTAACTACTACAGTTCACATTAATAACTTTTCTTTCTGTGGAAGTTTCTTTTGGTTCCTTTTTGCAAAGTCATCTTGGGTTTTTTTTTTCCCCCCTCCAAATGATGCCAAAGTTGAATATTCCCTTCCTGTGCAGGTTTCAGGCTACTGGAAGATGAAGCTGCTAAAATTGGAAATGAGGGTGTTTCTGTGATTTAATTAAATAATGATTCTGCAGTTTTTAATTCAAAGCTGTACAATGGTTTTCACTGCAAATGTTCTAAAATGGGTTTGTGGAAGCAAACTCAAAGTCCCTGGAGCCAGGGTTGGTCAGTGTCATTTTGGGTTAATGTAGGAACCTGTTGGTGAAAGGGGAGGTGAAAATCAGAGCCACAGAAAGGTTTGGGGTGAAAGAGACCTTAAAAACCATCCCGTTCTACCCCCTGCCATGGCAGGGACACCTTCACTATCCCAGGCTGCTCCCAGCCCTGTCCAGCCTGGCCTTGGACACTTCCAGGGATGGTGCAGCCACAGCTGCTCTGGGCACCCTGTGCCAGGGCCTCCCCGCCCTCACAGGGAATGTTTTCTTCCATAAGTTGATGTCATAACTTACTCTTCAGTACATTGTTTTGTTTCCCAGATCCAGCGGTTCATAACCCTGCACTGGAGCGTTTCAGAGGTATGAAATTTCTCCATTCTGAAGAAATGATGAATATATTTCACAAAAAGTTTGGATTGCACTGTTTCCGGACAAACCAGCTGGAGGCCATCAATGCTGCTCTGCTGGGGGAGGATTGTTTCATCCTCATGCCCACAGGTATGTGCCCCCACAGCACAGGCTACAGGCCTGCCGCTCCTTTTGCAAGCTTTGGGACAAGCTTTTCTCTTCCCCTGTGCCCTTGTGCTGCTGCAATTCCATGGCTGCAGGATTTCAGGAGTGTTGTTGCACTGGGATATTTTGAGTGAGGGGATTGAATTTCTGCCTTCCATATAATTCACATGGTAACTCTTCCTTATCCTACAGGCGTCACTTTGTGGCAAGCATTGGTAGAAATCTACTGTTTCCAAAAGTGCTGTAAAATGGAAAGTAAGAAATAGGTCTCCATCCCTTTTCTCTTGATATCCAACACTTGCTGTGTTCTGTCTTGTCCTCACAGGAGGTGGGAAAAGCTTGTGCTACCAGTTACCAGCCTGTGTCTCCGCTGGGGTCACTATCGTTATCTCTCCCCTGAGGTCACTGATCATCGATCAGGTTCAGAAGCTGAAGACTTTAGATGTAAGTTCCAGCAGCTTTATTCAGTGAAACTGCAGGTAACTGGATTAGAAATCTGAAATCTTACAGAAAATCTTGTGTCTCTCAAATATAAGCTGCATGAATTGATTAGATGGACACTGAATGGCACAGAAGGTTGCCTAGGAAGAACTAAATTGGATGAACTCGGATGTCTTGACAGTGTGACCGCTGGATTTATTGCTGCTCCTGTGTGTTGGATGTCAGAGCTGTGTTTTCCAGAGCAGATGCTGGTTTTGAGATCCTGAGAATTAGAATTACTCACCTAAATGGAGCAGCCTGACTCTGCAGCAGGAATGAGCACTAAGAGTTGCTGCATTAGGGGTGTTCTGGAGGTGCTGAACATCTTTGGAAACGTGAAACACAGAGCAGAAGTGCAGGTGCAGGAGATCACAGGATCCCAGAACGGTTTGGGTTGGAGGGGATCCTAAATTTCATCTTGTTCCACCCCCCGCCATGGGCAGGGACACCTTCCCCTAGCCCAGGCTGCTCAGATGTGTGTTCTCAAACAAGGCTGACTGCTTAGGAACTGCTTGGTAATGAGAGGTAGGGCTGCATTTGGAGGTTCTTCTGTTTTGCACATGCTAAAACTCTCTCTCTCTATATTTATTTATGTGTTGTTTATACAGATTGCTGCAACATACCTGACTGGTGACAGAACAGATGCTGATGCCTCAAAAATATACATGCAGTTGTCAAAGAAAGACCCTGTCATAAAGCTGCTGTATGTCACCCCTGAGAAGGTCTGTGCTTCATCTTCACTTGTAGAACCGTGGGGGCTACGAGAGGGGGATTGCTGTGAGGTGTTAAAACCTTGCACTCACAGTAGGCTTCTGGGGTAAAAAAAAGTTAGACAGTTTTTAGATAATTCAGTAAGAATCTATATGGATGTAGCTAATTTCAGTCTGTAATTAGCCAAGAATGAGAACTGAGTGTAATGTAAATTCCTAAAACAAACTCCCATGCCCACCTGTTTCAATCTATCTTGCTACATAATAGTATTAATCACTGTCCAGCAGCTACCAAATCCAGGCTGCTCTGAAGGGGGTAATACAGGAAAAACACAGCACTGTCGGGGTGATAGGAGATTGTCAGAGCTTGCCTTGGGCTTCGTTATATGCTGCCTTAAAAATACATTACTGCACAAGAGCATTGTAAGAGGGGGCTGGTTAGTGTGCTGATTGTGTTTCTTTCTTCAGCATTATCTTTCTCCATGTTTGCTGACATAAGTAATTTAAATTTACTGAAACTTCCTCAGAACGAGGAGCCTCGGGATAGGCGATCCCAGAAGCTCATGGGAATCCCACACCAGCAGCTTGGTTAAAACACAGCTGGCTGGGATCATCTCTGTGCCTTGAAGACTCACCTGCCAGTGCAGGTTAATTTTGCAGCGTAGGACACTTGTTTCTGTATTCGCAGTCAGGCCAGGTGGCACTTTTAGTGCAGGTATTTTCCTTCCCAATGCCACTGGTGGTGTGTCCCAGGTGTGTGCCAGCAGCCGCCTGATGTCCACCCTGGAGAACCTCTATGACAGGAAACTCTTGGCACGTTTTGTCATTGACGAGGCCCACTGTGTCAGCCAGGTAAAACCTCCACTTGTTTTTGGGAATGCCCAAAGACTCAGCTGGAGCATTTTACTCCATTACACTTGTGTTTTGTTTCTCGCCCAGTGGGGCCACGACTTCCGACAAGACTACAAGCGCCTGAACATGCTCCGCAGGAAGTTCCACTCTGTGCCCATGATGGCCCTCACTGCCACTGCCAACCCCCGTGTGCAGAAGGACATCCTGAATCAGCTCGAGATGCTCAAACCACAAGTGTGAGTTGCTCAGCAGGTTTCTGAAACTGTCTGTTTGTGCCACGGAAATTTTGGGTGGAAAACTTAGTAAAGTTAAAAAAGCATCACAGGCCTTTGTGAAATCCTTGTGTAGCTGTATCTGATGAAATGAAATGCATGCATGGAATTTAATAGGCGGTATATGCAAAATATTAAAGGAAGAACTAAAAAACTTGCCAAACCCGTCCTTGCGTGATGAAGGAAGCTGTTGAACACAACGTAACTGTACCCATAAGGCTGACGAACACCATGAACTGTCACATTGCAGGTTTACAATGAGCTTCAACAGGCATAACTTGAAATATGATGTGTTGCCCAAGAAGCCAAAGAAGGTGGCGATGGATTGCTTGGAGTGGATTAAAAAGTATCATCCCCGTGAGTATTGAGCAGCACGGTACTCACAGGCCTTCTCATGAACCACTTCTCAAGGCAGCAAAAGCTTTTATAATGCTGTAATAGTGATATATTTACAAGAAAAGCAAGCTGGAGGTAAAGTGATGTTACTGAATATGGGAATCAGATTTATGTGCATTCTAAAGATAAGAATTCAAGTTAAGATGGAAAAGTAAATTATGGTGATGCTCTTGAGTAACCTTTCTGGAGCCTGCCAGCGCTTTTAGAGCACCATGTCTTCAGAGCATAAGGGTCACGCAATATCTTAATTGTTTAATTGCGTTGGTCTGCTTATCTGTAGTTCTCCTTGAAGCTATCTTCAGAGATTCCCATCTTTCTAGGCTCACTTTGGAGTCCTGCAGCTCCTGCTGCTGCTACACCAAGCTCCAGGTGGAGCTTCTCTGGTGCTGTACCCTCAGAGAGCATTGACTGAACTCCTCTAACTCTTGAATGATACAGTTTTTGTTCATGTATGCTGAATCCTGAGATTGCACAATACTGAGGAGGAACACATTTCTTTATTCCACCTCACCAAAAGCCCCAAAAGCTTGTGTAGGAAAAACTATCAAGACCATCTGACATTAATAAAATAAGTTCTATAGTTAAGCAGTTATATCCTTACTCCTACCTTTATTCCAGTAGGCAGAGGTTGGTATCTGCTTGGCAGGTTTGATTTTTGAGTGAGTGAAAGGGAATAAAGCTGTATTATAGCTCAAATTTCTTTTCCCATCTCTTTGCAGATGACTCTGGAATAATCTATTGCCTTTCCCGGCACGAATGTGACACCACAGCAGCCATCCTGCAGAAGGAGGGGCTGGCTGCCCTGGCCTACCATGCTGGTCTCACTGATTCCAACAGGGATCTTGTGCAGCAGAAGTGGGTTAATCAGGAAGGATGCCAGGTGAAAGAAAACTGGGAGGAAAAGGGAAGAGAATTTGGGCGCTTTTATCCCTCTTGGCCTGGAAAATGAAAGGGAAGTTGTGCAGTGTTACCACCAAATGTCTGCAGTGTTGAATAACTGATCCCACAGACCTGCTGGGGCACAGTAGCCACCTTTGATTGGAAATTTTATGAATAAAAGGGGTGCTGCTCCAGCAGGGAGGACCTGAGCGGTGCAGGGCTTCAGAAACAGCTCCTGGCATGCTGCTGTGCAGAGACTGAAGTCTGGGGTTTCACCTGTGTCTGGAGTGGCTCCTCTGACAGGAGGGGACGTGCTGCTGTTTTGTACTCGTTCAGCGCTGTTACAATGGACATTCTGGGTCCTCCAGGTTTCCTAATCCAGGTCACTTGTCTGCTTTGCATGCAGTTCTGCAAGAATAACTTCCATAATGTGCGTCTAGAGCATTATAATCTCCTTCCCAGGTGATATGTGCAACAATTGCCTTTGGAATGGGCATTGACAAACCCGACGTGCGCTACGTTATCCACGCATCGCTTCCCAAATCCATAGAAGGTTACTACCAGGAGTCTGGCAGAGCTGGGCGGGATGGAGAGATGTCTCACTGCCTGCTCTTCTACAGCTACAGCGACGTGACCAGGCTGAGAAGGCTCATCCTGAGTGAGTTCTCCTCTGGGAGCTTGCAGATGACATTACAGCAGTCACATTGTCACTGGTCTCATTCAGCCTGTGGTATTTCTCTTTTACAAGTGCCACTGATAGTTCAGTATTGCACAGAGGGGAGAACTGGGAATCGTTACCTGGATGGTTTTCATTCATGTGGCAGGAGCAGGATTTTTGACACTTGCACTTAATTTTAGTCAAAACCACTTTGCTTCACAGAGGTGCAGCTTTAACAATTTAACGTTGACTTTACGGTGTTTCAGTGGAGAAGGATGGGAACAGCCACACGAGGCAGACCCACTTCAACAACCTGTACAGCATGGTGCACTACTGCGAGAACGTGGTCGAGTGCCGCCGCGTCCAGCTGCTCGCCTACTTTGGGGAAACCAATTTCAACCCCACCTTCTGCAAAGATCACCCAGAAGTCATCTGTGATAACTGCAGTAGGAAGAAGGTAAACCCCACAGATTTTATCAGTAGTGGTGTTAAACCGATTTTGTATTTAGTTGCACCAAAAAGTGGTTACACGACCTTTGGGAAGGCACATGGAGAAAAGGAATAAATGTCCTATATTGTTGTGATGCTTTCAGTTATTTTCAGGGTTTAATTATGGACTTGTGATGCTTCTGTTCCTGTCAGAGGCACAAGGATGTTCCTTGTGGGAGGCAGGAGCTAATATCAGATCCACTGCTATGGCTGTGGGGAAATCCTTTCAGTTCCTGTTCTGATGTTTTCAGGGCAGCTTTTTTTTTTAATACACATTAGGTATGCACTGCTGGAGGTGGTCCAAACATTTGTGGTTATGCAAACTTAGTGGCAGGAGCAGAAGGGAAGGCTGCTGTGGAGGCAGGCAGGGAAGGGATCCTGATCAGTTTTGTACTTGTGGATGTTGCTTCTCAGCCCCGTGTTTGAAGCATTCCCGTATATTATAGCTGTGATGGGAACCAAATTTGACCAGGATAATGCATATTCAATCTCACTTTAATGCATTTGGGAAGTGTAGGTTCTAGAGCATGGCAGGCTAATTACACGAATGCTTTCCAAATGATTTACCTTGATTCCCAGTATTTACCCAGCAATCTTGCACCTCGCTCTACATAAATAACACCATGGAGATTATATACAATCAGTTGGTCTGGTTTTGTATTATCACATCCAGAATCCCTGTGACTGTATCACTGTAGGTTACTAACTAGGAAATCACTGTTTCTTTATTTGGAACAAACTCAATTCACAACTGAGAAAAGCTCAATAATGAAAACTGAGGTTGTCAGCTTGGATTAGGGCAGAAACACATAATGGCATGTCCTAATGGAGTCTGATTTAACAGGATTATAAATCAAGGAATGTGACCGAGGATGTGAAGAACATCGTGCGGTTTGTGCGAGAGCACTGCGGGCAGGTGGGGCGGATGAACGGGAAGAAGAATGCAGGCTCTGGCAGGTACACCCTGAACATGATGGTGGACATTTTCTTAGGTGAGTCTGTTCTCCTGGAAACTCCTGAATAATCTGGTGCACAGAGCCCTGACCGGGAATCAGGAGGGTTGTGCAATGCCAGCAGGCAGTTAAGAGAATATGTATTTTGCAAAACTAATCTTCCCAAGAATCTCTTGTTGGTAAGTGATCCAAAATAAATGAAACTGAAGATTTAATCCATTTCAGGTTGCTATAGTGATAATATAACTGGTTTTCTGGTATTTTAAGACTTTTTAAACTGTGGATAGACTGCCTTAGGAATCTCACACAGGTCTGTAAATGCACACGAGCATGGGCCTTGTGGTCATGGGCTCATCCTATGCTTTCCGTTGCACAGGTTCAACTAGTGCCAAGATTCAGTCTGGAATATTTGGGAAGGGGGCTGCCTACTCCAGGCACAATGCTGAAAGGCTGTTTAGAAAACTGGTCCTGGACAGGATCCTGGATGAGGATTTGTACATCACAGCTAATGACCAGGCAGTGGCATACGTCATTCTCGGAGAGAGAGCTCAGGCTGTGCTGGATGGGTCACTACAGGTGTGTAACTATTTAGTTTCTGGAAAGCATTGTTTTAAGGAAGGTGCTGCAGTTTTCCTGTAGCTTATCCCCTTGGGTAGCTTAAACACAGTTTGCCCCCAGCTGAACTAACCTCTACTAGATGCATGGAACAAAATCCAACATGTGTGATTCCTAGTCCAGTATTCCAGTAATAATGTTATGGGGCAACAAGTGAGTGTGAGAGGCTTGGAGAGGTTTAAATCTTTCTCTTCTCCCCCACCCATCTGATTCCTGCTGGACAGTGAAGGAAAGTTCTGACCCCCCACAGAAAGCTGGCTAGGAAGGAAAGAAGGACCAGCACACCCTTCTGCATTTTCTACTCTATTTTTTCCTTGCTGTTGGTGAGATCTGATGGAAGATGCACTTCAGGAAGGTCATGGAACAGTCCCAGGTTGCTTAAGGCAATGCCTCCTCTGCAGTAGTGCTGTGTTTGGAGCAGGGCAGAGCCCTCAGCGTTACCCCAGTGACCTCTGAAGCCATCTGGGAACTGGGCTCTCGGGAGGTTTTTCTTTTCTCTAAAGTCTGCCTGCTCTTTGTAGAAGAAACTTGGGGGTGGTTGAGTAGCCTGTAAAAAATTATTTAAAATATATATACTGGTTAAACAGCTTTTTTTGGTCCATCAAAGGACACTTTCTGTTTCCTGTGCTGTGTTCCTGCAGTCACGGTGTGCAGAAACTCCCTGGTAGGAGTTACGGATGGCTCATTTTAACAGGTGGAGTTCCACGAGACAGAGAGTGCCAGTGCCATCAGAAGGCAAAAGGCTTCCATGGCAAAGATGTCCCAGCGGGAAGAGGTGGTTAAACAGTGCCTCAGTGAACTTACAGACACGTGCAAAACGCTGGGCAAAGTCTTTGCTGTGCATTACTTCAATATTTTCAGTACTTCCACCCTAAAGAAAATAGCAGGTAAGGTCAGGCTTCTCAGAAGTCCTTTGGGGCTTCTGCATAGAGGAGCATGGAAAGGAATAAATTTCCTTCAGGGTATCTTTATAAAAAGTTATTTGTTTGACATGTCTGAGGGGTACTTCGTTATGTTACAGAAACATTGTCCTCAGACGTGGAGGTTTTGCTGCAGATTGATGGTGTCACAGAAGACAAACTGGAGAAATACGGTGCAGAAATAATTAAAGTGATGGATAAGTACTCCGAACACTCCATTCCAGGTGTGCTTCGTACCTCAACGTGTACTTCCTGTTCAGTGCCCTTCTCTCTTCCTCTAGCAGATGTTTGATTCAAATGTTACCTTGTTTCAATCACAAATGACTAATTCTTACAGTTTAATAATTCCAAAAGGGACTAATCACTTTCAGAACATACCAAAGTCTTCGCTACCTTCCCACTAGCTAAATTCAGGGTATCTCCAAAAGACTGGGGATGGGGCAGTGCAGAGGAGGTGTGGAGCAGCCAGGACAGATGTTTTGATACCATCTGTGTGTTCTGGTGACAGTCTGACTGGCCTGGGTGATACCTTGGTTGAGTCAGTTTTACCTCCCTGCCTGTCTGCAGAAGATGCTGCCTGCCCAGGTGTGGACACAGCCACGGGGAGCACGGGCTCCCTGGGGAGCGATGGAGAAGCAGAGGATGCAGGTACAACCTCCAGCTATTTTGGCAATAACACAAACCAAAGGAGGAAAAGGAAACGGCTGCCAAACTCCAGGGACTCCAAGAGGAAAAAGATGAGTGCTGGTGGCAGCCAGCAGTTTCCCTCCAGAGGGTACGTGCCTGTGGTCACTTCTCTTTGCCCACATCAGCATGGTGGCGATCCCAGCACTGCAGTTATCCCACTGCAGTTTCTTGACTATGGGCTTAAATAATGGCGTTCAAATTATCCAGGTGCCTGGTAAGAACTGCTTTGCTGTGCTTTTCTGCATGTTTGGTTTAAAAAGCTGCTGAGGAAGGATATTTAACGGTTGTCCTCACACTTGACTGCCACAAGCGAAGCAGTGACTCTAAATTTCAGTGTTCTGCCGTAGCCAGCATTAGCAGGCTGACCAGATTCCTTGCTCAAAATCATAAAGAGGTCTTAAAACTTTGAACATTTGGTGGAATATTTGAACTTCAGCCCCTTGTTAATTCAAATTCTCCCTCTGACTGTGTCATGCAAGGCAACACCTGCATCTGCTGTTGGTTGGTCTTGAGCTTCTAGGGCAGATCTGCCACTTTGTGAAGATTTCCCCTTCCCTGCCCCATTTATCATCATTCTGCTCCTTGTTTTTTGTAGCAAATGGCTTTTCCCAGCTCAGCATGTTTTGTCCCACCTTTGGCACTTTCCCATGTACTGGAGTATCTGTCATTAACTGCTGCTGACTCTGAAGCATCACTTGCTATTGCTGCTCACCCTTGGGCACATCCCAGAGCAGCAGCTCTGCTGTTTGCATTTCAGAGGTAGTTTTGCAGCCATGTGTGTTAAAAAGAAGAAAAAAAAAAAATTACAAAATGAGTGTCTAGTCCTCTAGAAGATGGAGTAGTGGTGCCTGTGTGAGTACAAGCGGGTGCAGGGGACCGGGCAGGTGACACAGGTGTGTCACACACCTTCTCTCTGATTTTTGCAGTGGCTACAGCAGGTACAGAAGGACCAAGAAGCTGCCAAGCTCGAAGGCTTCGTCTTCCTCCGGTGCCAGCTCCGTGTCCTGCAGCATTGGTGCCACGCAGGGAGCTGCTGGGAAGCTGGGCATGATGGCACTGCCCAAACCCAAATCCAGGAGCTTCCTTCAGCCTTCGTATTCCATATTGTAACTGTGAAATGCAATTACTGGATGAAAGCGAGTCCCCCAGATGGAATCATTGTTTATTAAATTTTTGTTTCATTTGCTGCTGCTGAACCTTCTGGGACTTGTGTATTTGTCGAGTACAAAAACTCACATTAAATAAATATTTTTTAACTTGTCAGTTTATTTGGGCCTTTCTACATCTCAGTGGTTCTAGAAACTTTCCTCTGTTGGTGACACTCATGCCTGTGATCCTGCTTTACAGCCCCCTCAGGGACATTCTTGGGACCACAGATCCTGGGAGCTGCATGTGCCCGAGCTGTGGCTGCCTCTGTTGTTCTCCCTTGCTCCAGAGCTGGAGAGGGCAGGTTGGGAAGCAAAAGGTAATGAATGTTTTTAAGTTTCCCTTTGATTTCCCACATCCTGGAACTGGGAGTGTGCAGCCTTGCCCTGGGTGTGCTTTTTTTCAGTTATTGTTTTTTCCTTTTTAAACTGTGATCTTGTCAGTGCCATGCCACAGGGCCGGGGATCTGCCCTTGGCTCTGCTGTCCTGCCTCGCCCAGGACAGCGCGGTGTGTCCGGCCTGAGAGGAGCTGTGCCTGCAGGGCAGGGACGGGCCCTTCCCGTGCTTGACTGGAGCCTAGGATTTCATCCGCTGTTTCTGGGCCACGAGTTCGGATGGTTGGGTTGGGAGGGACCTTAAAGCTCATCCCATTCCACCCCCTACCATGGGAAGGGACACCTTCCCTATCCCAGGTTGCTCTAAGCCCCGTCCAACCTGGCCTTGGACACTTCCAGGGATGGGGCAGCCACAGCTTCTCTGGGCACCTGTGCCAGAGCCTCACCGTAGATTCCGCCCGTGGGATTTTCCCCGCACCATCCCATCCACCTCCCGCCTACAGCAGCGTGACCCCTCTCCCAGGCCGCGGGCGGTGCCGCGGGCGGGACGGCGCTGAGGGCGCTGAGGGCGGGA
>VZRN01000963.1:192792-266570 GCA_013397935.1 Dasyornis broadbenti
GCCCGCAGCGGCCTGGCCGCGGCCCCAGAAGCGGCTGCTGAGCCCCGCGGGGACCCGCGCCCCGGCCGGCAAGAAGCAGTGCCCGGAGCTCGGCACCGGCCCCAAGGCCTCCCCCGGGTCCCCGCCTGGCCCCAGCTCGGCTGCCCGCGGCCAGGACGGACTTTGGGATGCGGACAGCGACGGCAGCGACGGGGGAGACGCGGCTCCGGTGAGTACCCGGCTCCCCGTTATTATCTTTGTAAAAGAACGTTTTTAAGTGGGTTTTTTTTGTTTTTCCTCTGTATGTAGTCTCTTCATTACTGTTTTCATTATTAAAAAAAAATGTGATAACACTCTTCATAGAGTTAATGCCAGTGTAAGCTTTGTAAAGCAGGCTGGACCCATGTGGACAGATTTTGGTGCTGATACACTACCACCCCAATTTGTATGGTTTTATGTTTGTTACAAATATATCAAACCACTTTAATTTATCGGTTTAGAGTCTCACTTCCCTGAGCCTGGGACCTCTCTTGCAGTCATGTAACTGTATGATGGAGAGTAACTGGCTTTTCTTTCTGCAGGATGGAGACTCCCACTTGTCAGCTTACGAAAGGAAAAGACTAAAGAACATTACAGAAAATGCTAAATTCTTTGCTTCTCTAAAGCTGCATGAGGTTTGTATAGGGTCTAAAGAGCATCAAAATGCTCTTTTCAAGTGTCATAATTGTACTGTCATCCCTCCTGGTGTGAAACCCTTCCCTCACTGGGGCATGTGTGTGAGGAAAGCCATGGAAATCACAGAATCCTGGAACGTGTGGAAAGAACTTTAAAGCCTCTCTCATTCCACCCCATGCCATGGGCAGGGACACCTTCCACAGACCAGGGTGCTCTAAGCTGTGTCCAACCTGGCCTTGGACACTTCCAGGGATGGGGCAGCCACAGCTTCTCTCTTTCTTCTTCTCATAAATAATTGCAATAAGTTCATTGCAGCTTTGAGATTATTGTGTTTTATACTGGCTAATCCTTTATGCTCATTATATATATGTAATTAATCCTTTTTTTCTCTTTAAGTCAGCTGCAAGACTTAGCCAAATTGCAACTAAAAGGCAATCTCACGTCACCAAAAGGTAAAATAAAAGTCGGTGAGATTTATATCCTTGATCCTTCATTGTGGGATGAAAACAAATGTTGGGAAAAGATGTGGGAAAAAAAGAGAGGGCGTGAACATGGTGCCAGGGAGAGGGTAAGCAGTAAATGTAGAGGAGAAGACATTTGGCAGTGCCAAAACAGTGCCAGGACCAGCAGAAAATGAGCTGAAGCCCAAATGAAAAATAAGCTGTGTGATGGGAGGAGGTGGGAAAGGCTGGCTTGGTGCGTGAGTGGCAGGATGGATAAGAAATGAGGAGAGCTGGGAAGGGAAGCGACAGTGGCAGGATATATTACAAGGAAAGCAGAGCTACCGGGCCTGTGTGTGCATTGCAAAGTGCTCGTGGTGCTGCCTCACTGTCACTGATGGGAAAAGCAAGCCCGTCCCTCCTGCAGTGGGCCAGGAGGGGCTGATGTCCCAGCTGTGCCTTGGGTCTGTCCCTGAATGCAGGGACTCGTGTCCTGTAGCTGAAATGTTCTCATTGTTGCAGACGCAAGCCTAAAAAGGTGGAGGATGAAACAACCCGGCGGAGATCCATGCGCCTGCTCAGAGTGGAGCCATTGGACTTTCCATTGTTGGAGACACCTGCCCGGCCAGGAGTGGAGGAATATGTGAGCTGGGGAAGGGCTGGACGGGATGTGTGTGCACAGCAGCTCTCGAAAACAGTGCTGGTGACACTGATGGGTGGCACTGGGCATTGTGAACCCCGAGGCACTTGGGAGGTGGTGACACAGGGACGGTAAGGAAGGGTCAGTTCTGTCACCCCGAGCAGGTGGCACGGCCTTGCCACAAGCCAGGCAGTGCTCTGTGGCCCAGGCTGCTGGCATGGGCCATGCTGGAACTGGGGATCCACAGAAGGGTCCTGAGGTAAAACATTCCACATCAGCAGCCCATGGAGCTGAGCAGCCTTAAATTCAAAGGTTTATTACTCTGATCTTTATTTCACTGTGACTTCTGATCTGGTTTATTTTGCTGGGAAATATTTACCATCTCTTTGAAGCAGTGATGGAGCAACAAGTAAAAGTTGCCAGTTGTTGAGAGATGGGAATTTAAATCTTCCATGGAGCTATAGAATAGATTTGAATCTCTAATACAGGTCTTGCTGGAGTATCAGGAGAGGAAGAAACCCAGGGAGGCAGTTTGTCTGTGCTGCCAGTGAAATTCTCTTTATCTTTTTAATAAGGTTATGATATCGCCTGTATTTACTGTTTATTTCCTGTCCCATTGTAGATGTGTTCTTAAAATGTCTGGTGTGGGGAAAGTACCAATTCACCCTGCTTGTGGTTTTAGTTGGTTTGAGTTACAAAAATTGCCGATGTCACCCCAGCCTCAGGTTCCAGTTGGACCTTTGCCCATGGTTCCAGAGGATCAGGTGGAGAACAGTAAATGGACGGAGGCCTTACTGAGCACCTGGATGAGGATAAGTGAGGTATTATTAGTTTAATTAGTTATCTCTGGATAATGTAATTTCTCTTGGGCTCTGAATCTGATATCTCCTTTCTGTCTGCAGCTGAAAGTGGATGATGCTGACAGGGGCACACCTGACATAAAGAGGTAATGCGAAAACAGCAGCCAAAACGGGGTGTTGTCAGGCCCTCCTTCCTTCTCTAATGAACGTTTTGCTGATGGTTGTTGTTTTGGTTTTCCAGGTACCAGGAGAGCCTGAGCAGGATGGTGCTGAGCGAGGAGAACGTCAGGAAGGTGGTGAAAGCCCGAGTGTGTTCCATGGCCATCCACCCTTCCGAAAGCACCATCCTTGTGGCAGCTGGAGACAAGCAGGGGCACGTTGGCCTCTGGAATGTGGTGAGTGGTTGATGTGCTTCTCACCTGAACCAGGTGTGTGGTTCAGGAGAGGTGCAGGTGGGGCACAGCCTGGGGTGGCATTTTGTCAGGCTCATGAGGGTGTTTTAGGCTTTCTCCATTCTTAGGGTTAATACCAGGGTGAATGTCAAATTTAGAGTTGCCGGAATGGCTTTCCTTTTTGCTCTCCTAGGGTTTTCTTCTGAAGTTTGAGAGCAGACTCAAATGACCTGTTCAGTTTCTTTTAAAATAACAAAATCATGCAAAATTTAGAAGAGAAGACACAGGAGATTCTGCTTTGATGCCGTTTGGGTCACTAATTCAGCTTAAGCTCTCAGTAACTCGGTGTGTCCATGTTTTGATGTAAAAGGCACATGCGGTGACAGAAACCAGCTGTGTGGGTGAAAATGAGCCAGGTGATGCTGTCCAGAGCCGGGGCTGGTGGCTGCAGTGGCACTAATTGCAGCAGGAAGTTGCAGCTTGGCCTGATTAGGGACCAGAAGCAGCCCCACTGTCTGTATTACCTGTGCTGGTGTCTCCACTCACCCAGCACCTTCTGTGTCCTCCAAAAAAACATTTTAAAACCAGAGACTTGGCTTTAAGAGCTGTAGTAATTGAAAGAAATAACTACAGTGCTCAGCACCTGTGTCTGTGGGATCTGTTGTTTTGCAGAGCTGCAGGTCTGAGGAAGGAGCCCACATCTTCATCCCCCACAACTTCCAGGTCAACTGCATGCACTTCTCTCCCTGCAACTCTGCTCACCTGCTGTCCCTCAGCAATGACACTCTGCGCTGTGGCGATGTCACCAGGGCTGTCTTTGATGAGGTGAGGAAATCTCCCCATGGCACTGCTGGGAAGGTTCAGGTGCTTGTACCAAGTCGTTTGGTTGTTTTATTAGCAAGAAAGTTCAAGATCTATTTCCACAAGGACGTGTAAATTAACCTTTAATTTACGTCACAGAAACAGGGAGATGTTTCCTACTCACCAAAACCCAGTGACAGCTTGGGTTCTCCCAATTTCCAAGTTTACATTTCTGCACATGATTAAAAGTTTCTGCAGCATTAGGGAAGGGAAGGATATCCTTAATCCTAGCTCAGTGTGTGCTCAAAGCCAACAGCCCTTTGATTGCTGGAATGCAGAGGTGACAGTGCCTTGTAGGAGCTCCAACAGGGAGTTTGGAGTGTGCTGTTGCTGGTCTGGTTTGGATGGTTAATTATCTCCTAATTATTTCCCCTGTGGAAAGCATACCTGTTTCACAGAAGGGTTGGGTAAGGCTGTCACATGGGCTGCACTCGTGTTTTAATGAATTAAAAAGGTAAAGGACAAAGCCCATAGCCCAGGGAGTGTTTGGGTCTTAGGAACAACTGGGTGTTTCCTTTAGTTCTGGTGACATTTGACCTTCCTTGGGCTCAGATCTGCAGGAGTGAGGAGAACTTCTCCTCCTTCGACTTCCTGGAAGAGAATGCCTCCACTGCCATAGTGGGATACTGGGACGGGGACGTGGCTGTCGTGGACAGAAGGACCCCAGGGATGTCCTCGGAGCTCTCTGCAGACATTGGCTTCAGGAGGACACGGACAGTCCACGTGCACCCCGTGAACAAACAGTACTTCCTGGCTGCTGGCTCGGTGTATGTAGCCCCAGTTGGACTGGTTATTTGTTCAGTGTCTCCGTGCTGGGAATAGCTGGGGGTGAGCAGTTTGTCAGCCTCAGGGTACAGTCAAAGCTGTCTGGGTCCTTTTAGAAAACAAGTTTTCAGTCCTTAGCAGGATTTAAGGTGGGATTGGTTTTGAGTTCCCTTCACCTTTTGGAAATGGGGATAGATGGGCCCTGGTGGGCTTTGGCAGACAGAGGGACTTTATGGAGGACTGGTTGGGATGGTTTTGGTTCTCCCCAAATCCCATGGAGCCACCACTGGAGTGTATATTGAAGCTCTGAGCCAGCTCCCACACAGCCTGCCGTGGCTCTGGAGCTTTTTTGGTAAGCGAAGGATAATTATTTAGGTGTGTGTGGTACCTGTTGCAGGGACGTTTGCGTTTTCGACGTTCGGTACCTGAAGGCCAAGGGGAACAAGCCCCTGAGCTCTCTCACAGGACACACCAAAAGTGTGGCCTCAGCCTATTTCTCACCTGTCACTGGGAGCAGGGTGGTGACAGTGTGTGCAGATGACAAGCTGAGGTAAGGCTGTGGAAGGAAGAATCCTCATGGAAAATACCAACTGTTTGGGTGTTTATCATCAGCAGCAGCATTATTATTATTGTTGTTGTTATTATTACTATTACCTCTCCATGTGACCCAGCATTGAGAACCTTATGTCTTTATCACTTTAAAAAAATGATAAAGATTTGCTTGCGTTAACATTTTTAATGTAGTTTTTAATTTTTTTTTTTGGTTTGGTTGTTTTTTTTTCTAATTCTCATCTTCCCGCAGGATATTTAACAGTAAAAATATACAGGTACTGTTAATCTTTAGGAAACAATCAAACAAAATCAAAACCCACGAGAACAGCCAGCCAAAACCTGGCTGGTGAACACAAACACAAAATGCTCAGAAACTAAATTTGTTTGTAGCTGGTACTTGAAATAATGATGTTGTCAGCTCTTCTATAAGCAGCCTACTGTTTCATCGTTTAAGATGCTGTGAGCTGCTCGTGTTAGAGGTTCTTTTTCTCCTGGTTACCTTGTGAACACAATTTAGGTAATTGCCTGGTTTTGTTTAGGCTGGGCAGTTTTTGCCCTGGGGGAATGGGGTCCCCAAAATCCATGGCGGTGAAGGAGCAGGTGGGATGCTCAGCTGGCCCTTGGCCTCTCCAGCCCCTCCTCCAGAACTGCCAGAAAGGGTGGGCTGCAGTTTCAGCTGAAAGCAAATCCACCACACACATCCAGTGATTCCAGTTGGGATGCTGGTGCCTGTGGCCCGGCTGGGTGTCTGTGCTGCTCCTTGTATCCTGCACGCCTGCGTGCCCCAGGAGCTGATGCTGCTGTGAGGGAAGGGCTGTTTTTAGCACAGGGACGCTATTAATGTGCTGTTTTGTGCTCAGGATCTACGACACCACCTCCTTGTCATCCACTGTCACAGTGCTCAGCTCTGTCAGGTGAGGAGAGCACACCTGGGCCGAGCCCGTGGCCACTCCTATGGGCCTGGAGGGACAGGACAAGGGGAAGTGGCTTCCCATTGGCAGAGGGCAGGGCTAGGTTGGGTTTTGGGAAGGAATTCCTCCCTGAGAGCAGGGGAGGCCCTGGCACAGGTGTCCCAGGGAAGCTGTGGCTGCCCCTGGATCCCTGGCAGTGTCCAAGGCCAGGCTGGATGGGGCTTGGAGCAGCCTGGGATGGTGCAATGGCAGGGGGTGACACTGGATGGTCTCTAAGGTCTCCCAACCCAAACCATTCTGGTTCTGTCCCATCCTGCATCGCAGGACTGGGATCCACTGCAGGGATCTGAGCATTCCAGTGTGAGTGCTGAAGGTTTAGAAGGCAAGGGAGCAAACAGGACAGAAATGACAATTTAAAATGCCGGATTCATGAGGAGGAATGTTCCTCTTCTCCTTCCCCTGCAGACACAACAACAACACGGGCCGCTGGCTGAGCCGCTTCAGGGCCATCTGGGACCCCAAGCAGGAGCACTGCTTCGTGGTGGGCAGCATGGCACAGCCCAGGCAGATCCAGGTCTTCCAGGACACTGGGAATTTACTGCACTCCTTCTGCAATGTGGACTGCCTCAGCTCCGTGTGCTCCATTAATGTTGTGCACCCCAGCCAGAACATCCTGGTGGGGGGCAACTCCAGTGGCCGCCTTCACGTGTTCAAAGAATAGAAGTGCCTTAGATCTGTAATTTTTAACTCTGCATTGACTTCGTTTGTTCCGTATTAAGCAATTCTGAAGCTGGCTGTTGTTTCTCAGGACAGAAATGTACTTTTGAAAGTCTTAAAATAAATTGTTTAAACTACCTTTGGCATCTGTGTCTTCCATTGGAAAAAAATTAATCCTGCTGAGCCCCGCCAGGTCCCTGAGGTGCTCCTGGTGCTCCAGCCCCTTCCCCAGCTCTGTTCCCTACCCTGGAGACTCTCCAGCCCCTCAGTATCTTCCTTGTCTTGAGGGGCCCAAAACTCCTGGGTGCATCTGTAAAATTGTGCTCCCACAGTGCAGCGACGTGTGAGGGACTCACCTGCACAGGCTCTGGAACTTGCGTGGCCCGAAGCTGCTCCTCGCTCCAGTAAGCAGCTGCTAAAAGACCAAATTTCTCAGAGTTTGAGCTGAGTTTTCACTTGAGTAAAGAAAAATCAGTCCGTGAACAAAGCTCATCCTGACTCTGCTTTTCATGATATTTAAATATTTATTTAAATTTAAAAATACTTTTCATGGCACCAATGATTTTATGCTAACTAAGGTATTGGATATGTAGAAAAAGGTACATTTTGAAGGAAAAAAAGATGTAACTTACAGTATTTGGCACATGAAAGGTTAATCTCTAGGTTTTCTTTATGAAAACTAAGAAATTCACATTTTCAGGTATTTTACTGTCTACTGCTGAAAGATGCAGTATGCTAGGACAAGATTGATGGGTTTCTGATCTCAGAACCTATGGAAACAACATTTTGATAGAAAGACGGGTAAAACTAACAGGGCCTGAAACACGCGACAGGATCTGGGACGGACGGGAAGAACGCACAACGGAAAATCACCAATTCTCGTGGTTTTGCAGTAAAACGCTGGGTGACAACGGCAGAGGTGGCCTGGGGCTGGCACAGAGCGTTATCCAAGGAAAGCCAAGGTGGAGGATCCCAGGTGGGGGTTCGGAGGATGCATCCAAAAAGGATGGAGCTGCGCTGTCACACATCACACGGAACATTGCAGTGAGGAGAGGAGGGGCAGGAGGAGGAAGAGGAGGAGGAGGAAGGACGACACTGCAGCGTTAACCCGGGGTGAAAAATGTCAGCGTCGGGACGAGCACAACTGCATAGAAACATCAGCACTATGGGCTGAGGTAGGAACACTACACTAAGAGTTAATTTTGCTATGTTGCATAAATCAGGATTATCATGTAAAAAAAAAAAAAAAAAAAAAAAAAAAAAAAAAAAAAAAAAAAATCGCTCCTCCGCCTCCTGGATCCTTCCTGGAGGGCTCCTGGAGCCTTCCCGGAGGGTTCCTGCCTTGCGCTGGGGCCAGGGCTGGGCCCCAGCCCCTCCTCGGGCCTCGTGCTGTGAGCGGGTGGCCGCAGCCGTGACCTGGGCAGGGGGGCTGTACCCCCCGACGGGACCTCTCCCCTTATTGCAGTGACAACGAGCCCGTCTGGCCCAACGTCACCGTCCCGCCCGGCAGTGGGTGGTGGGTGCTCAAAGACAACACGGACATCAGGCTTTGTAGAACTGCAGTTATGGCCCCAGCTTACGGCAAAATCTCTCCCTGAGATGAAATTAAACTTGCGAAACTGTTTTTACCTTTTTTTTTTTTGTTGTTTGTTTGTTTTGTTTTGCTGATATGTCCATCTTCTCACCCAAACCTAACCAGAACTGGCTGTTATTGCTCCCTGTGGATGGGCTGCTGCTCCTGGTGACCAATGGTCCCGGGTGTTGTCACCGGCGCGGTGAGTCGGGTTCATTGACTTGCACTTAACAACAGTCGGGGCTGAAGGTGTCCGTTGGCTTCTTCAGTGTCACCTGTGCTCCTGAACTTGTGTCCTCTTGGGAAGAGTCCCAAAACCAGAGCTCCTTCTCTGTCCCAAACCCAGCAGGACTCGGCTGGCATTGGGCTCCCGGCGTTTACTCTTAAACCATTTGCCCACTGGGAACCGCTCGGTACCGGCACCCACGGTCACCCCATCCGTAAAGTAAAAAAAGATTGGATTAGATTTGATAACAAAATAGCATTTCCTTGTTAAAATAGACCTTGAAATGTCTCTTTTTTTTTTTTTTTCTTTTGTTCTTTTTGCTTGTTTTTTTTACAAAACAGGTACACCTGGCGGAGGGTAAAGGTCTTCCCAATAAATCTGACACAGTCACTAGAGCTCCACGCCAGGCTTGGCCGCGTGTGCCCGGCGTCCCCTGGCCTCCATGCTCCCCTGCCCTCGGGAGCACCGATGCTTCAAGGCTTAAAAAAGTAGCGAAGGGCCGAGTCCACAGCAGGGCTAGGGCTCCGGATGGCTGCGCTATGGGGAGAGGGGGGCACCGGGGCATCCCCGAGAGCGTCGCGGCTGTGCCACCTCGTAGGAGGCTCCGGTGAGCAGGGAGGGCTCTGCCAAGCGGTTCGCGGAGGGCGGTGGTGGCGGGCACAGTGCGGATTTAATACCGTAACAGTACACGAGTGTTAAATTAAACCTCAGTAGCACCATTGCTAAAGCTCCTGCGGAACGGCCCCGCCAGCCCCGGCTGCTGCACGGGCGCGGGGGTGGCAGAGCAATGAATTCCCCTCTGCTCGGTGCTTCCCAAGTCGTGCGCGTGAGATCGGGACGGGAGGTGTTGTGCGGGCTCCGGGGGTGGGAGCTGCGCGGCTGGGCACGGGGAGGAGGAGGCTCCGGGGGCTGTGCCCACCCTCCTCTTCCTCCCGGAAAGCCGCCTCCTCGGCCGGCCGGGCTCTGGGTCGGGAGGGGAGGGTTAGTGAGTGCCCCGGCGGGTCCCGCGCGGGGACGGCGGCAGGTCCAGGCCCCCGTGGTGGCTCCTGCCTTCAGGTGTCAATGAGCAGGTTTACCACGGCGCGGAGCTTGCAGGCAAACCATCGCCTGAGGGGACAAAAGTATTGGTAATGGAACTGCTCGAACTCGGGGGTCTGGCGGATATCACGGAAAAAGGCAGTGTCAAGGTCGGACTCGGTAAGGACGATCAGGAGGAGGAGCAAAACAAAGAGGAGTCCAACTGTCACAAGGAGCAAACGGAGGACACTTAAAACAAACTTATTCACCTGTTGGGCCTGTGCCGGCCCCAGGCCGCCGGCGCCCGGGCACAGCGCCCGCAGCTCGCCCTCCGCCTCCGCCGCCGGCGTGCCCGCCTCCGACTCCTTCTCCTCCTCGATGCTGCACGGGGCCCCGTTGGCCTGGCGCGACAGCAGCATCAGCTCCAGACTGTGCTCAGCCACGGGCGTGGGCAGCACGCTGTCCGCGGGGCTGTAGCTCTCGTCGGCGATCACGGCCACCCGGTCGCTGCTCTCGGCGCGGCCGCTCCGGCCGGGGCCCGCGAAGGCGTCGCCGTGGGAGGCCGAGCGCACCGGGGTGGAGTGGGCGCTGTCACGGAGGGACTCCAGACCTGGGGGGACAGGGGAGGGGGAAAGGGGACGCTCAGCGGGGTGCAGGGGGCTACCTCCCCACAGCCGGGAGCCTCCCGCGCCGCCCTGCCCCGGTGTCCCCCGCGGGGACAGGGCACGGCTGCCCTGGGTTGCTGCTTCTTGTTGGTCCTTCGGGACCTGCAGCCCCTTCAACGCGACTCGTGGCTGCGGCGGTAGCGCTCCGACACCCGCCTGGACTGTCACCGCCACGGACAGCGCTGGCTGCTGGCCGGGACCGCGGCAGGGCCCGGACTGAGCCGCAGCTGATCGCAAGTCCCCGCGGGCTGTAGCTGCCCTGAGGTGACACTGAGAGTCACCCTAGCAGCTGCCCACAGTGCTTGGGGACCCTCTGCCTCTGCGGCACCCCAGGCAGCTGCCCGGGACACCGGCAGGAACGGGCCGGGAAGTGCAGCCATCGCAGAGCGGGGCGCGCCATAGGTAGGAATTACGAGATCCCAGCGTGGGAGGTGTGTGAGAGAGGGTTGTGCTGGTCTGGCGGGGGGTTAAGGTGTTCCCCAGCACATGGGGGGAGATGTCCCCATCACGTGCAGGAGACCCCTGGAGCACGGTGTACTCTGAGTTCTGAAGATTCACCACAAACCAAATGTTGAACACCACTCGCACACGAGCAGGAGCTGTGGGAAGAGCTGTGTGCCAGCCCCCTGTGCCAGCCCCCAGCCCCGTACCAGGCTAAGTTACAGTCCTTTGTGCTGAGGAAACTCCTGCCCCTACCAACATCTCCTCCAAATCCCCAAATTCCAAGAAACCACACACACTCGCGACTTGTTTCAGGTAGTTCTGGCAGGTGGGAGGCATAGGAACTCTGACATCACAGTGGCCCTAGCGCCAGGGAGGGTGTCTGAAGGTCATGGAGGGGACCGGCTGGTCCCCAGGGCCGCTCTGCAGGCAGCTGGAGAGGGACGGGGTTGGACCTGTCCCCATGGGAAGAGCACAGTGCACCAAAGCACCTTGGCATGTTGTCACCACTTGTCCTGGCCCTGTGCTGCCGAAGGGTAGAGGGCAGCACCCGGAGCTCATCCGGCCGCGTTCCTGGGGATTTGCAGCCTCTTGTTTGTGAGCACTGCCCGGATGCCTCCAGCTCAGCCCAGTTTAGCGCGAGTGCCGCAGCAGCACCAGGGCTCCCGGGCGGTGAGGAGGGAACACGATCTCACCCTGCCAGCTCTGTGCTCTCCCGTCTTGTGGGAACATTCCCCGTGGCACTCACTGCATCCCCGACATGAGGACACTCACCGAGGGTGTCCTCCTGCTCATCACCACAATGAGAGCAGGACTGGTCCCCCAGACCCAAACCCTCCTGCCATCTGCTTCCACAGGACTGACATCTGAAGCTAGAAAATCCTGGGAAATCTGTGTCCAGCCCTGCCACCAGAGCTGCTTTGTGGTGACAACAACCCAGAGACCCCAGCCCACTCCCTGCCACGCATATCCTGCACCCCACATTCCCGCATCCCACCTGCTCCCGGGGCCATGGTCAGCGGCTGACTATGGGGCCCACAGTCCATGGGGATCCCCGTGGACACTCCAGAACAGCCCAGACCCCGCGGCGCAGTGTTACCTGGCTCAGATGGGTCTCCAGGGCCGTACGGAGCATCGTGGCCAAGGCTGGGGGCAGCCGGGAGCAGCGGCAGAATCCCCAGCGCCCGGGACAGCAGCCGCGGCCCCAGGGCCAGCACCCGCACCCGCACCTCCCGGCAGCAGTGGTTGATGAGCCACAGGTGGACACTGACCCTGGTTTTAATCTTTACCAGGCACTTCACCATGGTGGCCAGGGACACAAGGAGCGCAGGGACAGCTCTGCAAGTGGCTCTGCCGCCAGCCCCGGCGTCAGCACTATTTTGGGCACCTGCATTCCCATGGGACTGAGCTGAAGTGAGAGTGAGCAAAAGCAAAGGGGTGGTACCAGCTCGGGCTGATTTATGGTGGGAGGTGATTTAATGCTCTGGCTGCTTCACAACGGCACGTGGGGGAGAGGCTGTCACAAGTAACTGGGTGGCAGAGGTGACCCTGTCTGCTTCTGTGCCCGAAACTGGCACAGACACCAACCCTGGGATCCCTTGGTGGAATTAAATCCTTCCTCTTGGGGCGAACAGTCCCTGTCCCTGCCTGCAGTCTGCGGCCAGGATCAGTGTGGCTGTGCTGGGGCAGGGCTGGCCCCGCAGCCCATCCAGGAGCAGGGAACAGCCATGTCCCTGGGAGTTGGACACTGCTGTCACCAGCAGTGGCACAGCCACGGCCGCCAGTGGGGCAGCTGCACAGCCCTTCTCCCCACTGCGTCCTGCTCTGACACAGCCCCAGCATGGAGAGACACTGCCTCCCTGCTCCAGCCTGCTGAAACACCAGATGCTGCGGCTGTGGCTCAGCTGGACATGTGTGCACATGTGTGTGCGCGCACGTGTGTGTGTCTGTGTGCACATCTGTGTGTGCACGCACGTGTGTGTGCATGTATATCTGTGTGCACGCACGTGTGTGTGTCTGTGTGCACATCTGTGTGTGTGCACATGTGCACCTGTGTGTGTGTGTGCATGTATGTGTGCCTGTGTGCACATGTGTGTGGATATGCACGTGCCTGTGCACGTGTGTGTGGATATGCACGTGCCTGTGCACGTGTGCGCCTGTGTGTGTGTGTGCACGTGTGTGTGTGCATGTGTGTGTGTGTGTGTACGTGTGTACGTACGCACAGGTGTGCGTGTGCCCGCCCCCGAGCCCTGGCGTGGCCGGNTGTGCCTGTGCACGCGTGTGCCTGTGTGTGTGCACGTGTGTGTGTGTGCACGTGTGTGTGTGTGTGTACGTGTGTACGTACGCACAGGTGTGCGTGTGCCCGCCCCCGAGCCCTGGCGTGGCCAGCAGAGCTGCCCCGTGTCCTACCTTCCATGATGGAGATGTGGACGGCTCTCCGCCGGGTTCGGGGCACGCTGCTCAGCCGGGGACCGTGTGTGATGGAGGGGCAGCTCCGGCTCGGCACCAGCCCGGCCCTGGGGACACGAGCGGGGACAGGATCAGAGCAAGGATGGAGCCAGCGCCCCGGGCCCGTGGCAGCGCTCTGGCCACGGTCCCACCCCGGGCACCCACCCTGGGAGCGGCTGCTGCGCTCTTACCGGTGAATCTCGGGGGGCTCCCTCTTGATCTTGGCGCTGGACTCCATCACCTCCTTGGCGACGCGGCCACTGCGGGTGGGCCAAGACCAGCAGAGGTGAGGACAAGAGCACAGCCCTGGCAGCCGTGCGGACACACCGTGCACAGCCTGCTCCCCTCCCCACACGCCTGCCCAGGGTGTCTCCCTGCAGCTCCAGGGGAAAGCAGAAACCTTTCTTGGGAGTAGGGGCAATGGAGGAACTTGGAAAGGCTGGGCTGACACCTCTGCCACCACATTTTGCAGCTTCTTCTGACACAGGATGCTGGACACCATGGGATCTCCTTCCCTCAGCTGAGGTGGACACAACATGGTGCTCCTGTGCCAGCGAGGAGGGTGCCAGCGCTGCACCTCAATGCACTGGGGTGCCTCGTCCTGCAGATACGAGGTCCCAGGTCCAGGCTGTCATTCTCAAACCCCAGATCCCCCATCCTCTCCCATCCTTCACTCCTGTCCCTCCAAAACTCCTGTGAGGCTGGGGAAGCGGTGGCAGCTGTGGCACAGAGACAGCAGTGGAGGTGGCCTGGTGGGGGTCAGCGCTACAATGGGGGGGATCTCTGGAAGACCCTGAGGTGTCCCCGGTCTGCTGCAGCCCCGAACTGCTCCCCAAAGTGCCTCCAAAGGAGCATCCAATAATCCATCCAGCAGCTGCTCCTGCTGCCAGCATTTACCTGTACCGGAACCGGCTGCCCTTGAAGAACAGGTTGCTGCTGGACACCGTCCGCACCTGGCTCGACTTCTCCAACCTGCAACAGCACCAGGAGCGGTGTGAGTGTCCCACAGTGCTGGCCAAGCACTGGGAGCCAACAGCAGCAGGCCAGGTGACAGGAGCAGAGCCCTGGAGATGTGGAATGTCACCAGTGGCGGGTGGCACTGGCCCCTGGGGCACGAGCACCTGCAGCCATCTCCGTCAGCACAGCTCATCCCTGCGGGCAGCGGGAGCGTGTCCAGGATGAAGCTGCCCAGAGGGACCATCCCACCTCCTCCCCATCCCACAGGAGCTGATCCCTCACCCCTGGAGTGCCCAGCAGCACCTCAGCCCAGCCCACGGTCCACCCGCTGGGTGCACAACCCAGCGGTGATTCACTGCCACGATTAATCACAGAGAGATTTGTAAAGCAATATTGCAATTTCATTTCATGTTCATGTAATGAGGAGCGAAACCTGCTGATTGCAGCTGCTGATTGCAGAATTCCCGGTGGGAATGCATCGCACGCTCTGTCTCGCAGCTTGCTGATTAAAATAAAACTCATTACGAAGCACAAAGCAGGCTGGGTTAAGAATGGCATGAGCAGGATGGTGCTGCTTGGCATTCCAGGCTTCATCCCAAATAATTAGTTATCATTTCCTGATGGAAGTTTGCTGAGGAGGGATGAGCGCAGAGGAGCTGCAAAAGGAGGGACCCTGCAGGGCAGAGGTCCCCACCCAGGGGCACTGGTGCTTTTGGTAGCCGGTGGCTCTGCCAGGGCCACCGGGACGAGGTGCCACACGGCCAGTGACCGACCCCAGTGCCTCGATGGAGCCCACAGGTGGGCACCAACCCGTGGGGGCTGCAGGACACCCCACAAACCAGAACTCACTTGTAGAAAGCCTGGTTCTCGATCCCACACTTCCAGAGATGTTTGCAGGCTTCTGGTGTCGGGGCAAAATAGGTGAGGACAATTTTCTTCTCCTAAAGGAGAAAGACAGGGAGTCAGCAGAGAGGACAGAGAGCGGTGCTCATCCCACAGACAAAGACTGGAGTAGACAGAGCTGGAGAGTGGCACTGGCATGGCCAGATCCTGCTCTGGAGCCTTTTGGGACACAGGGATTAGCCTGGTGCAGCACCTGGCGTGAGGGATGGGCAGATGTGCTCTGGTGCCAACACCATCACCCCAGGCTTTGGGAACAGCCAGAAACACAGTTTTTAACAAAAATTCCAGCTGATGGCTCCTGTGGGAGCCAACTTCAGCCAGAGGTGCTCTGGCTGACTTTGAGGGATGTCAGCAATGAATAAGCACCTTGGGAATAATCCCGAGGGAAGGTGTGGCCAGGAGCTGTGGTGGGTCCTGGCAGAGGCCCTGCCGTGGCACGGCCTGGGGGTAAGGGGGCTGTGAGGGCCAGTGCTCAGCTCTGGGCACCAGCAGGGGCAGGGAGGTGACCCTGGCACTGCCACGGAGCTGCAGCCGCTGTCACTGTCCCCGTGTCCCTGCCCTACCAGGCCAGGGTGATGCTGCTGCCACATTCCTGGGGAACCCACGGAAAGCACGACCACTCTGTGCCCAGGAAGTGCCACGGGAAGGGGAAGCACTCACCTCCTTCTGACTTACATACAGGTAGAAAGTCTTCCCTTCGAATTTCATCTTGGTCACCTCGTTCCTGGAGGGACAAGGACAGGCAGGTGGGAGCTGTGCAGAGCCTGCTGCAGCGCAGAGCCCACCCAGCCCCGCCAGCTCCGGGTGCCGTGCAGGGAGAGCCGCAGGTTGGAACGGCAGCGGGGCAGCTCCCAGACCCTGCCTGCCATCCCAGGAGGTGCCGTAGGGTGGTGAGAGCAGCCCTGGCTTAGAAACCTGGACCTGGAATGAGGGACTGCCTGGGGGGAAGCTGAGGGCCAGCAGGGGCTCATCCCGTGGACACCAGCTGGGGGCAATGCCAGCTGCCAGGGACACACCGGCCAAAACTGGACATCCTGCAGTGACCCAGGACCAGCTGGGAAGGGTTCACAGGGGCTGGGGACATTTGGGATGTGGCTGATGGCGACGATGAAGTTTAATGGGGAAAAGTGTAGAGAATAACGAGCCTGGGGCAGCAGAGCTCTGTGTGACTGAGCTGTCCAGTGCCCACATGCCCGGCCATCCCTCGGACGCCCGGGGACACCCATGGTGCGAGGGAACTCACCACTTGATGAAGTGAACTCTCTTGTTTCCCTGCAGAACGACGAAGCCAAAGGGGGTGAAGGCCAGAAACGCCGCGTTCCCGGACACGTCCTGCAAGGCAACAGCGAGGGCTCATCCAGATGTTGCCCATCAGCACAGCTGGGCCAGCACCCAGCCCTCAGCCCCACAGCTGGGCCACCGCAGCCTCGGCTGTGCCAGCCCTGCCAGCGGGACGGGGCAGTTATATGCTGGCACCTGTGTTAAATGTCACATTGACAGATACAGAATTCATGCTATTCACACCACACCGAGTTATAATTGTTGCAATTAATGTGTATTTATATATCATATACTGTAACTACACTACTCTATGTAACTACATATAGCTATTACATAGATACACACTATTTATTTAGTATATAGATATACACCACTTATTTAGCATATATAATTACTATAATATATATCGTTTATGATAGTTATTTATTGCATCATCATAGAATCTCCTGAGCTGGAAGGGACCCGCAAGGATCGCTGACGTCCAAGTCCTAAATATATAAATATTAAATATAGCAATTAACCCAGAACATGATAACCCCGAGCTGTACTTCCCTCCCTCGGAGCCCTGCCCAGCCAGTGCCCAGGGCCAGTCCAATCCCACTAATTAGTGTTGGCACTTTAACCCAATCCCAAGGACTCAGCTCCAGGGAAGGATTGGTGACCGGAAAGCCAGGGGCAGGCTGCACTGAAAAACGTGAAGCGGTTGTGGGTCAGCAGTAACGGCTGGATTCACCCTGGGGGTTTTTTTGGCCAGCACACACCCAGAGGGCTTTTGAGGGATGCTTAGAACAAAAGTCCATCTCAGCTGTCAAGGCTGAATGGCCAAAGGCAGAGAGTGCTGAGCCTCAGCCCAACACCTGCACATGGCAAGGGGGGAAGCCCAAACTCAGCCCCTGGGGAGGCCGCAGCCCCGGCTGGCAGAGCAGGGACATTCCTGTGTCTGTGCAGAAACCAGCCACAGCTCAGGCCCTGGGCTGCCCAAAGTGCTTTGGCTCTTTCCCAAACCTGGGAAAAACTCCAGGAAAGGAAGCGGAGTCTCGGCAGAGGGATGTATCCTCCTGAGGGTGCAGAGGCTTGGGAGGGGCCAAGGACTAAATGGGGCACAGGACCCTACACGGGCTCAAACAATGTGTGGATGTGGCTCTCAGCGACGTGGTTTGTGGTGGCATTGGCAGTGCTGGGGAAGGGTTGGATCCGATGGTCTTGGAGAGCTTTTCCAACCCAAACTGTTCCATGGTTCTCTTTGGCCAGGCCAGAAATTGTGTCCATCAAGTGAAACAGAGGAACAGAGGAACCCCTGTTACCCACACACACAGACACACATTCCTGCAGGGATTTACACATAAAACAGGCACAAGGACAGCCCAGGACTCAGGTGAGCCCGGCTTAAGAAAGGAAGATCTTTCTTTGTGTTTGTATTTTGGGTAGAAAACTGCTGTGAGAGTGCCATGAAAACTTCAAACAGGGTTGAGTCAAGGGACACTGAACTGAGGATGCCTGGTGAGAGTAAACAATTCCTCATCCAAACTTTTCCACAATCCACTGGAGAAGAGAATCAGCTTCATTTAACTTTGGTATTATCAGCAGCTCTTGATGGATTAGGAAGAGTTCTGCTGATAGACCTACAAGTGTGTATGTTTGTCCTCAGCTGTTAAAAGGACGTTACTCAGTGGAACTCAAATATGTTCAAAAGGTCCTCCGAGTTTAAAAGGAAGGCAATTACCTGACTTCAGCAGCAAAGGTCACAAACGGGCGGCTGCTGGCAAGGCCACTGGTTTAGAGGGAATTCAGAGCAAAGCGACCTCTTGGGTACTCAGAAACTGCCCAGGAATGGGGAATCCCCCCAGTTTACTGCAATCGTGTTTATGTGGCACAATGCAGGGAAAGTCCTAGGGAGCTTCACCACAGGCACTGCCTGAGACCAGAATTCTCCGTCTGCTTTACATCCCACTTCCATCTGCACGTGATGGGATTACCAGGGACCAGAGAGCCACACGCAGTGACATCCTCAGTCAATAAAGAGCATTTCCAACAGCAAACTGGATTACAGGCTGGGCAGGGCAGAGTGATGGACACAGAGATCAATGCCTGGTGGCTCCGCAGCCACCTCGCTGACCTTGTTCTTGCCTCCCAAAGTCCTGCTTCAGCAGGAGAGCATCGACCAGTGCTGTCTGCACTGCAAACACTTTCCTTCCCTGGATACCCTGGAAGGGTTCAGAGTGCTTGCCCTCCCTGCCCCACGCCGTGCACTCCTGCTGGCCATGGCTGGGGCTGAGGCTGGAGAAGGCTGATGGCCCCAGCACGTCCCCCGAGCCACTGGCAGGTGGTGAATACACTTGGGACAGTCCCTGGCTCCTCTGTGGATCGTCCCTGGCCCCAGAGGGGAATCCAACCCCAGCTGCAGCCGAAGGAATTGGTTCAGGAACTGTTTTACCTTGCACGGGTGCGGGTCAACACCATAGGTCTCCAGAGTCTGGGCTTTCCTGAGAAAATTCAGCTCTGAAGTAGCTGGGGTCTGCCCACTGCAGGAGGGGAAAACCGGGGAAAAAATGAATTTTCCGTGGAAGACAGGAAAGTGAAGGGCATCCCAAAAGTGCTCTGAGCATCTGAAAATCCCAAAAGTGCTCTGAGCATCGCCAACCCCTGCAGCTCCCGTACCTCAGCTCTGACTTGTGGATCTCCGCAATTTTCCTCTCCAGCTTCTCCGAGTGTTTGGGGAAGAACTGGAACTTGGAGCTGTAGCCTTCTGGGTGCTTCCCTGGGTCGTAGTCCCCAATCTCAGCTGGTGAGAGACAGATGCAGTTGGGAAGAGCAGCACAGCCAGAGCGCAGCGTGCATCCCCATCCCGGCAGCACCCAGCCAGGGCTCAGCACACCCCGGGAATGCCGCTCCAACCCCGCTGTGCTTCCCACTGGCAGGGATCATTTGTCAGGCATTAACTGCATCCAATTAATTTTGCTGTTTGTGTGGCGATCACCTGGCAGCAGATGGTCACTGTCCCAAATTTATTAATTCCTCAGGCTGCAGGGGGAGGCGGGAAAACAGGCAGGAGGGCAGGGGCTGGGTGGGCCCAGGGGCTGCTCCCGGGGACACCGTGCCCCCAGTGCAGGTGTGGCCTTGCAGGTGAGAGCCCAGCGCCCGCCCTCGCCCTCCCCAGCCCGGCCCTGGCGGGTGGACGCACGAGACCAGGTTCAGTGACCTGCTCTGAGTGCGATAATGGAACCAGTACTGAGCAGGAAAAGCGAGTTTCTCCTGTCACAAAGCATTACCCTGCAGGATGTAGGCGGCCAGCAGCGCAGCGTCCGACGTCTTGCACAGGAGCCGGCCGTGGTACAGATCCCGTTTGATCTGCAGGAAGACTAAGTACCTGGGCACAGGAGGAGAGGCCATTCATTAAGGAAAATTTAAATTACACAAACAGGCAATTTAGACATGGAATATCTGCCACCAGACACTTGCTCTGACGTCTCTGTCCCAGCAGCCCATTTACCAAACCTGACACGCACTGGGCTGATCCTGGCCGGGACTGGGGCTCAGATCCGCACATCCCAGCCCTGTTCCAGCCCGTGGTGTTCCAGCTACACGGTGCCTGCTTGACCCGAGGGCTGATCTCCATCAACCTGGATCCCACCGTGTTTCTTCACACAACCTCCATCCCCAGCCCAGCTGAGGTGCCTGATGCTCTGAACGGGGTCTCATGATCGAGAGCCCACCAGCGCCTGCTCCGTTTCCCTGGATGTTCAGCTTCCCCATAATGTGATTTTCTCCTTCCCAAACTTCCTGTGTCCTTTCAGGCATCTGCATGTGCAGCCACTTCCCTCCTCCTCCTCGCCATGACCGGCACTGCATCACCCAGGGCAAGCTGCCTCCTGCGCTCCCCATCCCTGTCTCTGTGCCCAGTGAAAAGACAAAGTAAGCTGGAAAAATTACATATTCAAATAAATTTAAACCTAAATACCATTTTGGGTTGAGTCATGTGGCAATTGGGAAAACCTTTAGCTGGTAAAACATAAGTCATAGAGTGAAGGAGCAAAACGGAGTGCTCAGAAATGAATTTAAATAACCAGAGTCACACTCTGCAGTCCTCGGTCATGCCTCATTGCTCAAATCCGAGTTTATGATGAGGTAAACCGTTAATTTTCACAGATAAAATACATTAAAGAGAAACCCTGGTATTTAGTGGACTCCGTCCAGGAAAAAGTGAATTTTAAGCCCAGGTTCCAGCTTGCAGGCACACCTCAAAGGGCAGCTGCATGGGGGTTTGAGCCCGGACCCATGGGGGAGGAGGAGGCCAGAGTTACTTAAGATTTTGGGAGGAAATTCTTCTCTGTATTTCACTCCCTGCCATGGGCAGGGACGCACGAGACCAGGTTGCTCCAGTGCCAGGTCCTCACCACTCTGACAGAGTTTCTTCCCCATATCCCATCTATCCCTGCCCTCTGACCGTGGGAAGCCATTCCCCCTCGGCCTGTGACCGCAGACTCGTGTCCAAAGTCCCTCTCCAGACCGTGTGGAGCCCCTTTCGGCCTGGAGGGGGCTCTCAGCTGCCCCTGCACAGAAGGTGCCAGCTCAGAGCCCTTCAGTGGAGGCTCCAGCCCAGCTGCCCCAGGCAGAGCTGACCCGGGGGCCGGGGCCGTTGGAGTTGCACAACCACGGCTCGTTTTCCAAAGCCGCAGCGATCGCTCCGCGTGTGCTCCTCATGTCCTTCCTCCTGGCAGGAAGAGCGGCATGAAGAGCCCCTAAAGATAGAAACTCGGCAGAGGCGCTGTCAGGTTCTGCATCGCCGTTTCTCACCCAGCGCTCCCAGAGCGGCCGCGCTCCTTACGTCAGAGGGACGCGGCTGGCTGCTCCCGGGGAATGTCAGGGGACCTGCAGACACTCAAACCCTTCCCGACAGACCGAGCACAATCAGGACACCCTGAGCCAGAGACGTGCTCGGGCAGCGCACAAATGGCAGATTCTGAAGTGCAGGAGTGGCAGCAGCAGTGATTGTGTCACAGAGCCGCTGCCACGCTTGGAGTGCTCTGCCCTGGAATGTGGTTTGGAACCGATGGCACCCAAAGAGTGAACCAGGGGCTTTAACCATAGAACCCAGGAATGCTTCAGGTGGGAAAGGACCTTGAAGTCCATCTTGTTCCACCCCTGCCGTGGCAGGGACCCCTTCCACTACCCCAGGTTTCTCCAAGCCCTGTCCAACCTGGCCTTGGACACTCTCAGGGATCCAGGGGCAGCCACAGCTGCTCTGGGCACGTGTGCCAGGGCCTGCCCACCCTCAGCCTGTGCTCCCCACCAGGCATGGCAGCTCCGGGTCCTGACCCAGCACAGGTGGAGATTCCCATGCTTTTCCCCCACAGAAGGAATGATCCCAAAGCACCCAGGCTGGCTGGGAAATCCCAATGGCTGTTGCTCTTTCCTGACTACAAAACAAAGCTTGCCCATGTGCTCCTGCCCCTGCTGCCAGGGCTGGCCGGTTCCCCGACGCAGGTGCCCATCCTCACCTGGTGATCTCCTCCTTCAGCGCCGCAGGGTCCGTGGGGTAAAACTTGACGCGGAAGCACATGGTGAAGGGAGGCTGGGCTGCGGAGAGCAGGGACACGGTGTCACCAGAGGGCAGGGCTTGTGCCTTCATCCCTGAACCACCCTGCTCCAGTCGGGAACCATTGGGGCTCTCACCTGCCTGCCCTGTTCCCCCCAGACTGCCCTTGGGAAAGAAGGGGCAGCAGGTATGGGCGCACTCCTCACTGCAGTGGCCGTGGCAAGAGCAGATGGCCCTGAGAAAGCCATGGGGAAGTGCCAGAGGCTCTAACTGCCTGCCACCCAACCCAGTTGCCACTCCCAAACCTCACTTCCTCATCCCCATCATTCCTATCCTGGGCTCCGTAGAGGCTGGCTGGGGATAATCCTGCTCTCAACCCACCAGAACAACTTTTGGGGGAACCTTTTCCCGGGAGAGGGGCTGCGAATTGACCCCAGAGGGGAAACTCTGGAGAAAATGGGAATACATCCAAGATGGAAGCAGCACAGAGCCTGCCCAGAGCACCTGCAACACTCACCCCGCATCTGCTTCACAACCGACTTGGTAAACTCCAGCCAATGCTGAAAGGAAAAAGAAGGTGATTAAAGCCAGATGGCCACGACTTGATAAGGTGGGGAGGATGAGGAAGAGGAAGGTTCTTTTCTGGGTGAGAAAAGGCACCTGAGTGTCAGGAAGGGAGCTGAGGGGTGGGCAGGAGGCTCAGACCAGCCCCGTCCCACAGCGAGGGAGCAGCTCCGTGCCCAGCTCCGGCTGCTCCGTGCTACAGCCGTGGCAGGAGAGCCTTGGGAGCAGGAATTGGTTCTTCTGTGGCTTCTGTTGGTCAGCGGGGAGCACAACTCCAGGCTGTTATCCATAGCTGTGCCTGTGAGCCCACAGATATTCTCACCCACAGCCTCAGGGCTCCGGTGGCCAGGAGGGACTGGGCAGGCACTGGGCAGAGCTTGTCCCGCACCGGCCCTGTTTGACCCCAGGGAAGGGGCAGGACTCCCTCACAGCCTCGGCGCGGGACTGCAGCTCGCCGGGACCGCGGGTCTGTGCCCCCTCCGCTGGCCCTGCGGCAGCTGCCCGGGATCAGCGGGACTCGGATCCCTGCCGGGAGCTGGCTCAGGCCGGGTCCTGCCGGGCTCTGGCTCTGCACTCCCGCTCTTGTCTCACTCTCCACTGCCCGAGGCAACACTCAAGTGTTTGGATCCTCAGCGCAGAGCTGTCAAATGGCCTAATCTCGGTGTTAAAACGCGAAGCTGTGCTGGAGGTGGTCCTGCAGCCCCGCTGCCAGGGGACCTCGCTCCTGGCTTCACAACAGCATCACGCTCTCTCACTCTGCAAACTCCGGGATGCTTCAGCCCTGCAGGGACCCGAGAGCCGGGAGGGATCCGGCTCACACATCCCGACCGACGCCGGGCTCTCTCAGGGAGCCGGGACACCGGGGCTGCCGCTGCCAGAGGCCGGGTGCATCCCAGAGCCTTCCCTGGCGGGTCCCCAGGGGGCTCAGGGGGCCATGAGTAGATGCCTGTCCCCTGGGCAGAGGAAAGGCCTCGTCGGAACACCCAGAGAGCCCTGGCCCAGCAGCAGAGCCGGGAGAGCTGCTAGGGAAGAGCCCCTCACCACTGCCTGAACGTGATTTTATTGCAGATCTTTGCCTCCTACTCTGGTTTTCAGCTGCAAGGACAAGCCTGACCCCCACCCTCTCCCAGCCCGGACAGGAGGGGCTCTCTCTCACCCTTTGCTTGTCGGGGTCCACAAAGCGGATGCCGAAGTAATCCTTCTCCAGCAGGTTCAGGTGGTGGCAGAGAAGGTCAAACAGGTACTGGCCCTTGGCATCTCTCTGCAGGACAAAGAGACTCAGTGACAGCACAGGAGGGGGTGGCGGGGCAGAGCCTGGGGAATGTGTGTTCGAGGGGTTCGGAACTTGTGCAGTGGCACCAAGGACGGCGCAAACCCCACACGCCTCCCTGAGTGACACCTTCAGCTCGGGAACCATCGCCCATCCCACCTGAGGGGCAGCTGAGTCAGTCGTGCCCCATCAGAAGGGATGAAAACCTCCAGGCCTGCATGGGAATGTCCCGATGCCTCCTCGGGAGGAAGTTTCACACCTGAGGCAGCTGTGTAAGAGAGGACATTTCCCTGACAAAAAGCATTATCCCCCCTGCAGGATCTGCTTATCGGCCTCTTTCCTTATCTGTCTCCCAGCCTAAACAAAAACTGGTTTGTCGTGGTCATCCGTCGGCGGGTGCTCATCCCCTCTGCCCCCGGGCTGTCCTTCTCGGAGATTTGGCCACCACACCCCAAAAGCTCTCCTCCTCTTCCTTCCCTTCGGCTGGGGGCTGCAAAGCCCCTGCTGCTTTGCCAGTGGCCAGCTGTCTGAGTCGCTAGCCCCGAACATTTCTGTTCTCCCACAGCCGGAATTCCCACGTGATTGACACCGCCGGCAGCCCCGCAGCTTTGAGGAGCTGCAGTGCCTGGCAGGGCCGGATTCCTGCTGCACATCGCGCGTCTCCGCGGATCAAAGGCTGCTCCTGACAGCCGCGCTGCCTCCTTCCTTCCGGCAAACGCCGTGAATACATTGCTTCCTGACACGTACACGGAACACATGCGCTATCTGATCAAATAAGTGCATTACCTGATCAAACACTCGCTCAGCAGACACAGACTGCGATGCGGGAACCCCACGGGATGGCGTTAACCCGTTCCTGGGGCTTAGTGGCGCATGGGAAATGTGTGTTTTAAATAAAGAGAGTTTCACGCCGCGCCCTCGGGGCCGGGGCTGGCAGCACCAAAGGGATGCGATGCGGGGACCCGGCAGTGCCGGGGTGCAAGCCCTGCCCGGGGACAGCCCGTCCTGCTCGCCCGGCTCTGCAGCGGCACCGGGAGGTGGAGACACTGCACAGAGAACCCAGGGAGGGCCCTGGCGCTCTCCTGGAGGAGCCCGAGCTCGCAGCCTGGCACCTGGCCCGTGCCGGAGTAAATCACAGCAAGTGAGTGTGGAAAAGCCCTCCAAGACCATCGAGTCCAGCCATTCTCCAGCACTGCCAAGCCCACACCGAACCCATCTCCCCAAGTGCCACATCCACGCATCTTTAAATCCCTCCGGGGATTTCCATGAAGAAATTTTCCCCAATGTCCAACCTGAGCCTCCCCTGGCCCAGCCTGAGGCCGTTCCCTCTCCTCCTGTCCCTGTTCCCTGGGAGCAGAGCCCGACCCTTCCTGGCTGCCCCCTCCTGTCGGGAGCTGTGCGGAGCCACAAGACTCCCCCTGAGCCTTCTTTGCTCCAGACCCTTGCCCAGCTCCTTCACTCTCCTCTGGACACAGTCCAGCACCTCCAGGCCCTTCCTGGAGCAAGCACTGGGGTTTTGGAGCTGCTGCACCCCAGCCGAGCAGCCCCACTCTGCAGCACCTGCAGCTGCAGGGGATGCACGGAGCTCACTGAGCTCGCTGCTCCCCACGCCAGTTCCCAGTTTCTCAGCAGCTCTGCTCGGTGAGGGAGCGGAGCCCTGGCAGCTGCCCGGGCACAGGGGAGGGCGCTGGCGGCTGAGGAGCTCTGCGGCCGCGGCACGGCTGGACAGGGGCTGGGGCTGTGCGGGCAGTGCTCCTGCCAAACCTCGAGAGAGCTGAGGCCATCAGCAAATAGCTCCCCGCAGGCCACAAGATGGATTTAGGTGCTGAACTTGGAAAGCCGCGGCCTAGATCGTGCATTATTAACAGGCAAACAGAGCTCTGCGAGCACCATCCGTCACCATCATCAGCACTGCCCGGCCCCGGACAGGGGCACAGGCGGGGAGGAATAACCACACCTGAATCCAAACCCCTTTTCCTGAGCCGCAGCAAGTCACTTTCCTTTCCTGAAATAAGATTCAGTTGTACAATGAGGACTGAAGCAGCAGGATGGAGCTTGAGAAGAGGCAAACGGCAGCAGCAGCTTGGGAGCGGCGGGACAAACCCCGAGCCCTGCTCACCTGTCAGGCACGGGATCTCCTTCCCAGCTCAGCTGTTACCTGCATGGAGCTCTTCCCTCACAGAAAGCAGCGATAAATGCTGGGTTTGGTCTCTTCCCCCAGAAAATGTTGCTCTGCAGGCTGAACTAAAGGGACATTTGGCAGAGACAAGGAGGTTAAAACAACCAATACCTGAAAATGCACAAACAAAGAACACTCCTAAGTCATTCCCAGCCAGACCTGAAGGCCTGTCAGACCCACCTGGAGCCACGGGTGCAGGAGAAGAAAGGCTGATGCTGCATCCCCCCCCAGCATCCTGTCCCTCCTCACCTCCCAGAGCAAATTTCACAGGGATTTACTTGAGGCTCCCCTCCCTTCCCCTGCCCCAAACCAGCACGGAGCCTGCAGAATGCTTGCCTCTGCAATTTTCACAGAGGAATTGCAGGGAAGGACAAACCAGACACCCCCCCAGTGCCTGGAATCTGGTGAAAGTGTGAAACCACGGATGGCATTACAGGGAAAACGCTCCCTCTTTGATCTCTCTAACTTGAATTAAACATATTCTAAATTAATCATTAGCAGAATGTCTTTCAGGAAATTATCTGAACTGCCTTTACAAATCACGACTTAAAAGAGCCCCCATTGCATAACACCGGCTTAAATATTCCATGTTTGGATCTTTGTATGTTCTTATAAAATGAGACTCCTGTCTGTCTGAAGGGTTTTGAGGTCAGCGTCCTGGGGTGCCCAGGTTGACAGGGAGACCACGGGCAGCTGCTGGCACACGCTGGGATTCCACGTGCCAGGCTGGCACTGAGGGTTTGCGCTGAATGCCAACGCCTGCCAAGGACTTTCAGCATCTGAAGGTGCCTACAAGGAAGCCAGAGAGGGACTCTGCGTCAGGAAGTGCAGTGACAGACAAGGGGGAACAGCTTCCCACTGCCAGAGGGCAGGGTTAGACGGGATCTTGGGAATAATCCTTCCCTGGGAAGGTGGGGAGGCCCTGGCACAGGGTGCCCAAAGAAGCTGTGACCGCCCCATCCCTGGCAGTGCCCAAGGCTGGACAGGGCTTGGAGCAGCCTGGGACAGTGGAAGGTGTCCCTGCCCATGGCACGGGGTGGAATGGGAGGAGATTTAAGGTCCCTTCCCACCCAAACCAGTCTGGGATTCAGTGATTCTGACTTGGAACTTACAAGGCCTTGGGGAAGTGCAGCCGAGCTGAGCCCGCTGCCAGACACATCTGGCTGCCCTGGGGCGCTGTGTCACTGTCATTAATCACAAGGGAGCGGGATATGGAGCCTTCCAGGGGCAGGCTGGGCTGCAGGGGACGGCTGGGATCACCGGTGGCTCCTGACACACCGCCCTGAATGTCCCGGTTCACCCTGCCCCTGACTCCCTGCTCCGGCGGCAGCGGAGCGAGGCTGTGCCGCTGCCGGCAGGAGCTGCATCGTGGCACAGGCTGCTGCAAAGCTGCCGAGCCGCGCTCTCTGTGCGGTGCCTCTCGGCGCCCTGGGCACTGCAGGGCAGCCCCGGGGGCTCTGACCTCCAGCTCGGCCCCTGCAGCCTCCCCACGCCCGACCTTGGCCGAGGACACTGGGTGTGACGGGGAGCAGATCTCATGGCATTCCCCGTTTCTGTGGGATGCACATCCCGGTGCAGCCTGGCTGAGCTGATCAGGGCAGCGTGTGAGATGGGGACAGGCTGTGGGACCATCCCAGCACCCACCCTGCTGCCCTCCCTGCAGGCCTGGGGGCACTCGTGGAGCCCCTGGGGACCTGCCAGGCCACCGAGCCCCAGGCCGATGTCACCGCTCCCACCTGCTGCCCTGGCCAGACCGGGGGGCTGAGGGACAAACCCTGCTGAGGGGGGCACTGCTGGGGACAGGGACAGTGCTGGTGCCGGGGCCCATCGCCGCTCAGCCCTCGGCAAGGCCCCTGGGAGCCGTCCGGCCCCACAGCACCTTCAGGAGGAGCCCGAGGAGCATTAACCCTCCAGCCACAGCTTCACCCTCAGATTTACTGCGCCCTGCTCGGGGAGGAGATGGGCTCCTTAGGGGCCTTGGGAACGAGCTCTTCCAGGGAGTTTTATGATCCCTTTCGATGAGGCAAACGGGGCAGCGCCATGCTGGCCGCAGGGAGATCCCGCTGGGATTCTCCAGCGGCAAACGCACCTGTGTGAGGCAGGCGATGGGAGTGCCTGTGCCGAGGGTGAGGGGCTCTCGAGCATCCTCAGCTTCTCAACAGAGCTCAGCAAACTGCATTTGGGACCCACCTGGCACTTGAGCTGCATCCCAGCACTGCCAGCCCAGCATCCCGGTCCCGTCCCAGTGCGGGGGACCCCGCAGCGCCCACCTCGCCGAGCACCAGGCTCTGGGAAGGTCCCTGGGGTGAACCTGCAGAATGCTGAAATTGGGCACCAGTTACTGCAAGAGCCGTGCCCGGCGTGTGCAAAACAGAACCAGGGCTCTGGGGGCGATGGGCGCCCGCAGCGCTGTCAAACACAGACTCCCGGGGGACTCCTAAACTTTAAGAAGATTAAAGTAACCTTGCATTCTTTGCTTTTCTAAGCTCCTCAGTTAAAATTAGGGTCATCCACAGACAGAAAAATAAACAAAACAGAAAAGAGAGAGATTTAAAAATAGCAGCTCATGTGAAAATGAATGGAGCGCTCAATTCAGGCAGGAGCCTTCCCATCGCACCTCAGAGCAGTGAACTCACTGGGGGCAGGGACAGCTTTGCACTGCGGGACGAGCCCTGGGCTCTGTCCCAAAGCCTTGGCTGCAGGGATTGGTGGCACAGCCATTCTTCAAACCGTTCCCCACATGCCAGGATGGGGTTGTTTCACTCCAGCTCCTCAATCAGGGGTCGCACAGCACCAAACCCGAAGCCACAGGAATGTCTTCACTTCCCACACCGGCCCAAGCGCCGCTGCCACCCAAACCTGCCACAGCCACGGCAAGGCCAGGGCGGCACAGCCAGGTTCCACAACGAGGGTGAGCACAGACAGCCCCTTCACCATCCCCACGCTGCCACGCCCCAGCCCCACCACAGCACTGGCGCTTCTGGGGCTCGGACGCTGCATCCCCCCCAGCTGCTCCACAGATTAAGCCCAGGATTTACAGAAGCAATAGAAGCAGCTGAAAGCGGCTCCTTCCTGCGTTATTTGGGTTGGAAATCTCCTTGTGGGCTGCCCACTCGTCCCTGCTTTCTGAGCTTAGGAGGAGATTATTTTTTTTAAGGAAACTGTCAAAAAAAGTCTATTTTACAAAGTGAAGTTTAAGCTTAAGTCTCTTTGGCAGCAACATCTGAGCTGTGAGAGATCAAAGGCCCTCCAGCTGCACTGCCAACATGAAGAGATTTTCACCAGCAATTTGATTGCAATATTGTGGTTTAAATGCTTCATTTTCCGAGTTCGGCATTGTGCGGTGCAAGCCCAGGATTTATCATCCCTCGGACAAAGTTAATGTTGGCTCTGCAGGCAGGGCCAAGTCCTCCTGACTGACAGCTCTCAGCCCTCACAGTGAGCCAGAGCCTCTGCTGAGCTCTGGAATGAGGAAATGGGCAAAAATAGGCCTGAGAATATCCATTTCCAGGCAGGGAATAAGCAGCCCAGAAATCCATGAGGACACCTGGAGCAGAGCGCTGCAGCCCCTGAAGGGTTGCACTCCCTGCACTGAGCCCTTTCTCCCCAGGATCCCGAGGAGGGCTGGAGGCTCCCCCAGAGCAGGGGAGGTGTTTCCAAGGGACAGGACACGCTCCCTGCCAGGACAGCGCTCCAGGCTGTGCCTGCGGCTCCTGGGCTGGTGAGGGGGCAGGAGGAAGGTGCCCTGAGCTCCCAGACCGAGTGGGACAGACTTGGGTGGGAAGGGGCCCTAGAGAGCAGCTCATTCCACCCCTGCCAGGGCAGGGACACCTTCCCCTATCCCAGGCTGCTCCAAGCCCTGTCCAGCCTGGCCTTGGACACTGCCAGGGATCCAGGGGCAGCCACAGCTGCTCTGGGCACCTGTGCCAGGGCCTCAGCACCTTTGCAGCCAGGAATTCCTTCCCAATACCCCAGTGCATGCTGTCAGTTTAAAGCTATTCCCCCTCGTCCTACTGAGATGCCAAGAACAGATGCTCTGGGAGCCCTAGGTGAAGCCAGGACTTCAGGGCATTGCCCACCTGCCCAGCAGAGCCCTGCCCACCTGAGGAGACTCAGAGGAAGGAAAAAGGGTTTTACATAACTCCAGTGTAATCCTGTTATATTTATAGCATATGCATTTCAGTATTAATTCCCTGTTATCTCTAATCCTTCCTCCTCGCTGACACAGTAATTTCTGTCTTCAGGACTTATCTGGGTGGTTTGATCCAGAAGTTTATAAAGCTCGTGAGGAGAAAAGTTCCTAATGAAGGGACCCATGGAGCCTTAAACTCCAGATTATTGATTCCAGTCTTAATCCTCCGCAGGTTTTCAAACCTTTGACGTGCTGGCGTAGGCAGAAGGTTCCCCACGGCTCCATCATGGAATTTCAGCCACTGATGTCCTCATTTAGGAGAGTCTGCAGTGGGGGAGAGCAGTTGAGCACACTTTTAAATCCATTAATGATCAGGGCCTTGTGCTTGGAGCACTTGCCGGGCTCCCAGCAACATCTGGGGAGGTTTAATCTCCTTGTTTGATGAGTTTTCCTGACAGCTTCCAAGGGCTTCGGAAAACTCACTCTGTGCTTTCCCCTGAGCTCACCCAGCCCAGCACTGCAGCCCCCCTCTGCTGAGCCCCTCTCTCCCAGGAGGGCAGGTCCCTCACCCCTCCATCCATCCCAGCGCTGCTCAGTGCAAGGCAGGACATCCCCACCTCCAAACCATCACCTGGACGAGCTCCTGGCTTGCATCAGCCTGGGTCCTGCACAGAGACTTCCAGAGGATGCCCGGAGCATCCTCAGGCTCTGCCAGCTCTCGAGCAATCCAGACCTTCCCTCCCAGTGATTCATGCCGTGTCACCTTACGTTCTGCTGCCACGTAGCTGCTATGAATTACATTTACAGTTTATAGGTCTGTAATTGAGAGGCACTCTCCATAAAGCCAAATTGGTTTTTCCAATAACTCAAACTCCCTTTTTTCATTCACACAGGCTGGAGTGGCTCCATGTGGCTCTTGTTGAATTTGGCACTCCTCTGCCATTAATATGCAAAAGACTCTCGGCACAACCAGCTCTGGTTTGTATTGTTCAGAGGCCAACAGACGTGTTCAGAGAGATCCTCACAAGGAATATTGTCTCGTCGGGAAGTCAGCCCCACCTGCTGAGTGCAAGAAAGGCTCTGCTCCTGCAGGTTGGGCTGTGGGAACCACAAGCAGCTCGGCAACAGAGCTGGGAAGGGGCTGGAGCCCCAGGAGCGGCTGAGGGAGCTGGGAAAGGGCTCAGGCTGGAGCAAAGGAGGCTCAGGGGGAACCCTGTGGCTCTGCACAGCTCCTGACAGGAGGGGGCAGCCGGGGGGATCGGGCTCTGCTGCCAGGGAACAGGGACAGGAGGAGAGGGAATGGCCTCAGGCTGGGACAGAGCAGGTTCAGGCTGGACATTGGGGAAAATCTCTTCCTGGAAAGGGTTGGGAAGCGTTGGAACAGCTGTCCAGGGCAGGGGTGGGGTCCCCATCCCTGGGGCCATCTGAAGGACTGTAGAGGTGGCACCTGGGGACAGGGGCTAATGGTGGCCTTGATGATCTCAGAGTTGTTTTCCAACCTTACCGATTCTGTGCCGCGGGGTTGGTGTCCAGCAGTGCTGTACCTGAGCTGCAGGGCCTGCACGAGGTGCTATGGAGCTGAGTTCCACATTCCCACAGGACCCCAGAGCTGCCAGCCTGGCTCAGCATCTCCCACTCCAGCCAAGCTGGGTCAGACCTTCTGAATCCACGAAGCTGCGTGCAGAGGACAGGACAGCCACGAGCAGCTGTGCGAGGCAGGGAGGGCTCACACCCTTCTGTTTCCACCCCTGTAACCCCTGGAGAGCTGAAAGAGCTGCTGGAACGACCCCTCGGGGCAGAGGTTTGCAAGGTTCTGGGGGAATTGTCCTGTGGGAGCAGCACCCTCTTCCAGACGGTGCAGGAACGAGCCCCGCGGTCTGTGCTCAGCACTGCTGCACACAGAGCCCAGGAAACAGAAAATAAACCAAACAAAAATATAAATCTGTGTGTGCCCCTGGCACCCAGAGCAGCAGGCACCCCCGGCTCTCTTGGCAGCGCTCCTGCCAAGCCGCTCACTTCCCTTCAGCAGCCGACTGCCGCACAGCGCTCAGGGGAGGGAGGAAAGAAACTGTAAATGCTTCATAAAAAATTTACTTTTCATGAGAGCGAAGTGCGGTGCTGGAAGAAGCACGGGGTGAGGGATGCACTGGTGCACTAGGGCTCTGCCTTAGCCCTCCCCTCGGTGGGCCTGGCAGTGGCTGGGACATGGCCACTCCCACAAACTTGTCCCCAGAGCAGCCCCGGGTCCCTGCGGCCACGCCGGAGCAGCCAGCCCGGGCCACATCCTGGACGTGGGGCTGGAGGGGAAGCTGAGCAGCCCGGGGTGCCAGCAGGGTGGAATGAGCCGTTCAGTTTGCTTGGACTGCACAAGTGTCCCCAAACCCTTGGTGCTGTGTTACAAAAAACACTGGAATAATTCCATATGGGCTGTTAGACTGATGGCCTGGGCCAGCAGTGTCAGTCAGACCCTGAGCAAGCGGAAAAACCCCATGTGAGGAGTGCCCTGCACCCGATGCCTCTTCCAGGACCAGTGCCAAGGATTAGAGCTTCCCCCAAATTATTTCCCAGAAAAGACACGGATTCCTGCAGGCTCCCGAATGGAGTGCGGGGTGTGTGGGGTGCTCAGCTCACACTTCCAGATTTAAAACCAGCGCCAAAATAAAACAACAAAAATAGGGGAAAATCCTGACTGCAAACACAAGGCAGACATTCAAAACCCCAATTCAGACTCAAAACTAAGAACAGGTTCAAAAATAATTAATATTTCCATCTCCCAGAGCTGCACTTGAAGAATAAAGACCATCACGAACCAAGAGAGGAGCTTGAGCCTCATGGCTGAGGCAAAACAGCTTTCATTTGTGCTACAAGAATGACCATATGTGGAATCCTTCTGGGAGACCGCAATCACTCAGATTAACATGATAATGAACTCTGATTTGCCCAGCCACGGCAAGATCTTTGTTCTGGGAGAAGTGGCACTGCTCCCTGAATATTAACAGCGAGGACTCGGCTCTTTACAACCAGAGGCAGCACCGGGCTGCAAGAGGGCTCATCCTCGCAGGAGGTGATTTCCAGGGAGAGGCTGGCGAGCCGTTTTAAGGCGTAAATGATCCACACTAACAGAAGGGCAGAGAGCAGAAACTTCCCAATAAATCTGACAGTGCCTTGAGCAGCAGACGAGACACAGACAGCGCTGCTGGGACGGAAATGGGCACCACAACGACGTTATTTTATCAATAACACGGGGCTTGGCATTAGACAAGGCGCTGGGCGCTCCCACTGCACAGGTGAGAGGGGGAGAGAAGAGCGTGGGGGGAGAGTCCAGCCTTGGGGAGAGCGGCCTCACAGGGCTGGAAAAGCTGATATTGGAGAAAATGCTGCCGTACTCTTTCCTAAAAGGGAAGGCTCTGGGCAGTCCCTTGCCGACGGGGGATGCTGTGGCAGCCTGGGCTGCTGCCCAGAAATCTCCCACAGCGGGAGCCGTGCTGCTCCCTGCTCCCCTTCCCCCGAAGGGACACTTTGCCCCCCACGAGCTCAGTTCAGGGACCTGGGACGGGCGCAGGGGAGCGCGCCCAGCCCGTGCCCGGCTGCCAGCGCTTCCCCATGGCCGCCACCGCAGCAGCCCGGCCAAAGGCAGCCGGGAAACGCGCACAGGCACTGCCGCACAGCCCTGGGATAGGGAAAGGGAAGTGGAGAGAGCCTTAGGAAGGGGATCTGCATCCAGCACCACATCCAAGGCACTGAGGGCCAGGTCCCTGCAGGGACACCGCGGCACAGCCGGCCCCATGGCAAGCGAGAGCCCTCTGAGGGAAGCGGCACCAGCCCCGGCCCCGAGGTGGCGGCAGGGGCTGCCCAGCGCGGAGCTGAGCATTCCCGGCTGCCAGCCCGGGCCCTGAGCGAGCGAGCAGGGGCGCAGGCGGGTCTGATCACAGCCCGGCTCCTTCACTAAACGCTCTACAAGCTTGTTGAGCAGCTGGGCGTCGACTTCAGAGAGCCCGTGTTTTATTCATCGCAAGTCGCAGACAGAGGCACGCTCAGATGGGAGCCTGGAACGGCGGCAGAGCCTGGAACTGGTGTTTGATGGTGCCCAGCCCTCCGGCTGTACAGGACCCTGCCCGCTGGCTCCCCGAGCCCAGCGCTGTGCTGCTGTCGGGAGCAGGGACAGGTGACAGTCACCTCGCATGGCGCTGCTTGCCCAGAGCATCCCTGACCCAGTGCAGGAGATGCCAACCAAGGCCCCTGCTGCCAGCAGCTCGTGGCATCACAGACCCAGGGCGGCCGTGCTCAGTCCCATCCCAGGGACATCCCAGTCCCTTCTGGCCCTGGTGCCACTCCCTCCATCCAGGGGCCTTGGGAGTCCAGGCTCTCCCCTCAGCCAGACTAAAAACCTCCAAAATTTAAGCCAAAAAGCCTCACTTCGCTTCCCAGATCACTCGGTGCCAGCTTGTTTTCACCCCCTTTTCCAAGCAGATTTTTCTCTCTTAATGAGGATTTCGGTTGAGAGAGAAGCTGACCTGGAACTGCAGAATGGTGCTGAGATCGTTCTCCTGCACATCACAGACCCTGCAAATCCACCAGTTCTTTTCTCATTTAAGGCTTCAGCCGCTCAGGTCCACACTGAGTATTTACAGCTGGCTGTGGGGTTGGGAAAAGGAAAGGAAGAAAAACTGCTTTGGCTGACGTGGGTTTATTTCTAAAGGCTGCTGGGGAGATATCGGGAACAGGCACAAGGAGCTGTGCATTTGTCATCTCAGCAAGGCCTTTGTTTTGCCGCTGGGTTTAACGTCTCAAAATACATATTCATTTAAATGCAAATGCCTGGTTTCACCTGGGACCCAACCAAAGTGCTGTGAAGTGAGCACTGACCTTTCCCGTGCCTCTCCATCACTCCCTGCCGTCCCCTGTACATCCTGAGAGGATGGCCAGGACCGCTGACCTTGCTGGGAAGAGAGCAGCACCCTGCCAGCAGCTGCCGACCCATGGAATCCTGGAATGGTCTGGGCTGGCAGGGGCTGTGCAGCCCCTGTCACCCCCCGCCCCCAGGGAGGGCTGGTGGCTCTGCTGTGGGGACAAAGCTGCAGGAACAGGGATGTGCAAGATGCCATCGTGCTGAACCTGCACCCTGCTCGTTCCTGCAGCCCCCCGGAGGGATGGACAGCCCTGGCCACACGGACAGACAGGGCCGGGAGAGGCGAGCCCATGGTGCCAGCAGGACCATTCCAGCGGTGAAATGATGGGGCTTTGCTCAGCTGTTCTATTTTTGAAGAAAAGCCCCCAGAAGGCCCCGTCCTTCCAGTCACATGCCAGTGTCACACACGACCTTTTCAGATTAACCCAAGAGAGCACAGAGCATTCTCCGGGTGCCGTGATTCGGGGATGCTGATGTGGGCTGACATCTCCCTGCAAACACCCACAGGACACAGCGCTGGGATTCTGCAGGGAACACGGCACGGAGCTTCAGAGCAGGCGATGCTGCCCTCAGTGCCACCCCAGGGTGTCCCTCACCTCCCCTCCTCAGCCAGAGGTGCCCGGGCAGCACAAGGCCATGGCTGAGCCCAGCCCAGCCCCAGCTGGGCACCATCCGTTCACACCACACAGGAGCACACGAGGGGTTGGGCAGCAAAAGTTCTGGATTTAGGCAGGATCTGCAGTAACACCTGCAGGAAGGATGTGCCATCCTCCATGGCAAACTCTTGGAGCAGCAGAAAGAAAACCGTTATTCCATCCATTCCCCAAGCTGTCCAGCAGGATCCAGCTCCCCACAAAAAGCCAGAAGCAGGATTGGTTGCTTTGTTGGTTTTTTCAAACAGAAACGAGTGACCTTATTTCTGTGTTCTGTCCTGAGCACTGCTGGCACATCCCTGCCTTGGCTGCATCGCAGTCCCTGGCAGGGCACACTGCAGGGCTGGGGACTGTCCCCTGCTGCCAGGCACCAGGACACCCACGTTCTGGGGGAAGATGCTGTTCCAGCCCCAAAGGCCGTGTAAGCTCCACCCCAGCCCAGCCCGGGGGATGAGAACTCTGGCTCATGCCCAGCCCACGCAGACAAGCAGGGGCTGCAGGGCCGAGTCCATCCCCAGGTCACCCGGGGCTTCCCCCTTCCAGCCCCGCAGTGATGTGCCCTCACTGCACGGGAAAGGCTTGGAAAAGCCTGGTGAGACAACAAGAGCCTCTTTGCACCTCCTGCACCCCTCCCTGACGGGCGAATTGGAGGAGCCCAAAAAACCAGCCTGGATTTCTGTCAGCAAAGCCATTTCCCACGTTATTCTCCGTGAGCAAGTGATCCAACCCCGCAGGCAGAGCTTTCATCACTCTGAGCAATCCCATTCCCCGAGAACAGCACCCCCAACACCGAACCCCGCACGGCTTCCGAGGGCGGCAGAGCAGGAACGAAATCCCAGATGCTGCTGGAAAGCTGCCTTGATGTTAACGTGTTTACTTTCCATATCAAACCCGGCAGAATAAAGGATTTCAGTGGCACTCCACAAGAAGATGTTTGACAAAGCACCACGGCTGGAGAGGAGCCTCTGGAGGGGCGGCTGCAGCTCCACAGACACGTCAGAGAGGAACCAGGAGGGTGCCCAAGGGAGGGGGACACACCTGGCCCCCCATAACCCTGCGCCAAGCCCAGCCACTGCCACAGACACTGAAACCAAGGAGGAACCCAGGGCAACGCCGCACTGGGTTGGGTAAACCTCCTGTGGCAGAACAGGCCCATGGCCTGCAGGGGGCAAAGCCACCAAGTCCGGGTGCTCTGGGGCCCCACAGAGCCCATTCTGAGCCCCCCTGCACAGGGTGGGTGCTGGGTGAGAGTGGGGGACAGCACACAGCTCCTGTGCCCATTCCCTGCCGTTCCAGCCACAGCTGTTCCCTGACCAGCACCGGCGGCTGCCCAGCGATTTATATTCCAGTTAAAGGTGCCCTCTGTGCCCCACCAACCCCGCAGGGCACATCCCCATGGTGCCGGCGCTCCCAGGGCTCAGCACATCGAGCACATCCAAACCCAGCCCCTAAAGCTGCCCTTGCTGCAGGCAGGGGGCCAGGGCACAGCCAGGGCCGTGCTGCCGGCGGGCACAGCCCAGGGCAAAGAGAAGGGCTTTGACCCTCTCTGGACTTTCATTTTAAACTGAAATCCAAACAATTCCCAAACCCAAAATCCTCAGTGAATGACAGGGAGTGCTCCAGGGAGGCCCAAAATGCAGCCCCTCACCCGGAGCAGTTGGGGTATTTTTGCTTGTGGAAGGAATGTGGGAATTGCAGACAGGCAGGGCACCACCAGCCCCATCATTTAAACAGACCCCAACAAGTTCAAATTCCTTCATCACTACTAAAAATCAACGCCTGGCAATGCTAAAAATCAGAGACATGAAAAGAAACTGTCTGAATTCCACGTCTGTGTCAGTGTCCCAGACAGCCACCCCAGCCAGGGCAGTGACACTGCTTTAAATGCTGCTTAGAGAGAATTTCATATTTAGAGACAAAAATAATCCACAGAAACATGGCCCAGGGCTCTCCCAGGGGCCCAGAAGCAGCTGAGCTTGTTCGCAACCTGAGTTTCGGGACAGATCTCCTCTGACAGCAGCAGTTCCTGACCCTGCTGCACCTCCCAGGAGAGGGGGCAGCCACCTGAGCTCCCCCATCCCATGGAACCTCAGCACCCCCTGACCAGGATAAGGGCTCTGCCCACTGACCCTCACTGGCCCCTCATTCCACGGATTGGCCCTTCCCAGCGGGAGCACTTTGGGAACGCAGCCCCCCCGCCCGGTGTGTGCTCAGAGCAAACCTTGATTACACGAGTCCGGCACAGGATTACCAGTGTTGATGGGGAAAGTCTTTGTTCCAGGCCCAGATGGCCTCGTAAGCTCCCCCCGAGCCCAGATCAGCTGCGGGAACGGCAGAGCTTAATGGAAGGAGACTCGGCTGGAGCACGTGGCAGGAGCTGATGCAGCTGGGCATCCCAACAGGGAACGCTGCATTCCCTGGGCAGCCACAGGGAACATGGACCTTTCCTGTTCTGTTCCCCCAGAGCACCCTTCCCCGGTACCCACACTTTTTGAGGAGCCAGTTCAGATCTCTGTGAACTGAATATTCCCTACAGAAAACCTCTGCAATGAGGTGGGAGCCCAGCGAGGTCTGGGCAGGCTCAGCAGGGGATGAGCAGCTGGACATGGACTGGAGGCAGGACCTTGCCCGTTGGTTTTACCTTGTCAGGAGAAACCAGGACTGGGTCACAAGCCTGAGGTGTCCCACCTACGAGTGCTGTCCATGCTCCCAGTGTCACTGTGGGTCCCAGCTTCTGAGGGAACATTTCCCATCCCTAAAGCCCAAGGTTAAAACTCCTGGTGGGACCTGTGTGGTGACACCTGGGCCCACCCTGTAACCTGGAGAGGAGAAAGAGCGAGCACAGCTGGGTGAATCTGGCGCTGGGGACACCTGAACATTCAGGCCTGTAAGTACAATGAAATAAAGGAGATGAAGGTTGTAGAATCACGGAAATATTTATGTTGGAAAAGCCCTCCAACAGCATCCCTCCAACCCTTCCCCCAGTACTGAGATGGAACTGAATGCTCTGGCTCCTGAGTTTATTTTAAAACAGAGGCCTGCAGAGGCAATAAAAATAATTACAGTAATGAAGTCATTGCGCCTGCACTATCACATCCGATTATCTCAGGGCTGACAGAAGATGAGTCCCTGAGGAAAAGTCTCCCTTTGCTCAGCGAGCCAGGAGTGCTGCCAGGACAGCCCGGGCACCACCAGGGTCAGCACAGCCCCTCATCCCTGCCAGGACAGCCCGGGCACCACCAGGGTCAGCACAGCCCCTCATCCCTGCCAGGACAGCCCGGGCACCACTGGGGTCAGCACAGCCCCTCATCCCTGCCAGGACAGCTCGGACACCACCAGGGTCAGCACAGCCCCTCATCCCTGCCAGGACAGCCCGGACACCACCAGGGTCAGCACAGCCCCTCATCCCTGCCAGGACAGCCCCTCGTCACTGCTGGGCTCCCTGCCACCACGGAAGCCCCACTGAAAACGTTCCTTTCCTCCCTGGAGATGGAGCCCGTCACTGCAGGCAAAGGCCTCTCTCCCTGTGCCACCCTGAGGGGCACCCACCTTCTCCCAGGACAGGGCTTGTGCTTCACATGCTACAGAAATGTCCTTTTCCAGCCTCCCTGCTGCTGGCAGCTCCTTTATCGCAGCTGTCACCGAGTCTGGAGAGGCTCTGGCTGCTCTCCAAAGGGCCGTGCTGGCTGCACGGGGCTCTCCAGCCCCAGCCCAGCTCCTCTGAGCCAAACCAGGTGAGCTCCCCACTCCATCTGCTCTGCCAGGGACAAGGACAAGCGGGACAGCACCTCCAGCATGGCTGGGCTGTCAGAGAGGAAAAATCCTCGTGTCCCAGGCACCACAAGGAGCTGGGTCAGCCAGGACTCCTGGGAGAGCTCCGGGCTGAGCTGAGCACGGGGACACGGGAAGGAGAGGAATGACTGAGCAGTGACTCAGCTCTGACCAAGCAGCTCCACATCCACGGTGTGAGGGATGTGAGGGAAACAGGAGCCCTGACAAAGGGAAAACACCAAAGGAACCTCTCTCCTTTAGGCAGAGGCAAGCAAGAGCATCTCAGAAGCTTCCCAGTATGGCTCCATCCTGGATGTCTTCACAAATGAGACATCTGAGTCCTCCCCAGAGGAGGTTTTCCTGAATTAAACCCTCTCCTGGCTGCGATCTGCAGAGCCCAGACCAGCAGCTGTGCCAGCAGCTGATTGTGAATTTTCACCCGCTGGAGCAGCCAAACCAGTGGGAGAGCACCTGAACTGAGTTCAGAGAAGGCCCTGGGGAGACCTTGGAAAGCTGGGGAGGGACAGGACACAGGGAATGGCTTCCCACTGCCAGAGGGCAGGGACGGATGGGATCTTGGGAATAATCCTTCCCTGGGAGGGTGGGGAGGCCCTGGCCCAGGGTGCCCAGAGCAGCTGTGGCTGCCCCTGGATTCCCAGAGTGTTCCAAGCCAGGTTGGATGGGGCCAGGACCAGCCTGGGATAGAGGAAAGTGTCCCTGCCAGGGACAAGATGGGCTTTAAGGTCCCTTCCCACCCCAAACAGTCGGCAGGAAATTTGTAAAAAAATCCAATTCCAGCTAAGCTCAACTTCTCCCTCGTTGTTAATTTTGAACAACCACCAGTCCCTGGGTGCAGAGACCCTTTCCCTGCCCAGCTGCCCCTCCACACTGGGAAGAAGCAGCAGGAACGCCCAGGAGCTCCTTCCCCCTCCCACAACATCTTGTACCACCGAGTGCATTTCCAATTATTCATGTTAAAAAGGCCCTCAGCCCCCCTCGGCAATATTTACCTCCCTTAATTAAAGATGGCAGCAATAAACATGAAATATGGACAAAAGGAGATTTTAATAAATGCTGCCTCAGGGAGCCCGGAGCCAGCCTGGAAACACTTCATATCGCTGCTGCGTTGTTGTGGAATTCAAACAATGTATTGCCACATAAAAGCAATATTAAAAATAATTATCATAAATTGGGCTCGGGTAGGCTGGAAGCCCCCAGGTGGGGGGGAAGCGCCTTCCCACCGATTTTTGAGGAAAAGCCACGTGCCTGACTCGAGTCTGCTTCATCTGACAGGGGAACCAAACACTGGCATCTCCTTCCAACGTAAATAACAATAAACACTTTCCCGCCTCCCATTCCCACTCTCAGTTGTGGATTTCAAACCTGAAATAATTAGTCAGTGCCTAATTAGTTTTCTCCTGCCCTGTGCAGCAAGGACCCGGCTCCCAGTCAGCATCCAATGGCAGGATTCAAATATCTGCATTCAGGAAGACAAAACTCTTGGCAACATGCAGGTTTAAGTATTTAAATTGGAATTCCTTTGGGACAGGGACCTTGGGCACTTCAGGGTTACGCAGAAACTATTTCATACCTCTGCACGAGTAGGCTCCAAAAATCTGATGGAAAACAGAATTCTGCCAACAAATAAGGGTGAGTGTCTTCATGGGCAAACCCAATCCTCTGACCCCGATCCAATGAAGGAGCCACTGACAGCAGAGAACAGGCACCAAAATTGGTGAAAAATGAACCCTGTCAAATCTGTTTGAGCTTTTGATGAGTTTAAAAATTGATTAATAAAGGCAACAGTGCCAATTTAATAGATTTAGATTCCAGCAGACACTTAACCTGGTATCGCATGACATTTTGATTAAAAATGAGAATGATACAAGAGCAACATGACACGCACTAACAGGATTAAAAGCTGACTGCAACACAATTAGGATGCTGCAACTGCTGGGTGGTTTAACAGGCATCCTTGGGAAAGCAGGTCCAATTCCCAAGATTTTAAGCAAAAAGCTACAAGAAGCCAAAGCAGTGCTGTGCTGTTGGCAGAGAACACGGAGCAGGGAGCGAGAAGTGCCAGGTCACTGGTACAGAGCAACCAGACTTGTAAACTGAAGGCAAGTTAAAAACCAGCATCCAAGCTGTGGCTGGAATGTTCCAGGCCAGGCTGGACAGGGCTGGGAGCAGCCTGGGACAGTGGGAGGTGTCCCTGTCCTGGCAGGGGGTGGCACTGGATGGGTTTTAAGGTCCCTTCCCACCCAAACCCTTCTGGGTTCTGTGATTTTTCTCTCTGCCAAGCAAAGTGCACACACCTGAGAAAGGGAAGAATGCACATCCTTCTCCTTGCTTCCTCAAACACAGCAAATCTTCCCCAAAACTAAAAACCCCACGGGACTCAGGAGAGGGCTGCTTTCCAGGTGGTGGGAATTGAAGCCAGGGTGGCTCTGCAGAACATCTCCAGGAGGTGAGATGTGCCAGCTCCTCATCCGAGAGCAAGGAATTAACAGCAGCAGGGGTGGTGGCAGCAAGGTGGTGACAGAGCACAGACGTGGGGTGAGGGCAGGGGGATGCTGCCGCCGGGGGAGCTGTCCCTTCTCCTCACAGGCTGAGCCTCCTGCTCAGGGAGAGCGGAGCAAAAGCTTCAAGTTGCATTTACAGACTCAATTTCCCATATACATCCCCATCAACATCAGGACTTAAATGTTTTTAAATCCACATCCCAGCCCTGAGACTCTCTGAGGAGTTGCCAACAGCCTTGGACTTGCAGGATATTTACATCTGTGATAAAATTAAACAACAAAACTGAAATGTATCAGTTTGTCTCAACTGAAAGGGATTTCCTGCAGCTTCTCTCCAGCTTCTGGGCCTCAGCTCGGGGAGAGGAGTTAAAATAATTCCTCGGGTCAGAGTGCAAAGATTTCAACAGCAGCAGAGGCAAGCACAGCTGAAGCAGCCTCTCCAGGTTTCTCAGGAGAAAGTACGAATTTAATGTCATCTCTCAGAAATGCATCACCTGGCACCTGCAGCCCCAAGAGCTTCTCCAGCCTCATCCATGACATTGAGGCAAAGGGCTTGGACTTCAGCTGGGATAAGGATGAAGACCCCAAACAAACACCCACAGCTGCAGAGATCAACATTCCTTCTTTTTCCTCCCACGTGAGCCCCTGGAAACTCAGCTCTCCCGTGAAATCTTTGCCTCAGCACCAGCCCCAGCCTCACCCCGAGCCCAGGGACACCTCCCAGAGCAGATCCCAGCACCAAGCCCTCACCCCAAACCAGGGGGAAGGGCTGGAGGGGGCAAAATACCCAACGATGTCCTGGAGGGACAAAGGGCTGCCACCCCACTGGGGATGAGCAGCGCTGCAGGAGCGTGGACTCACCACAGCCGCATCTTGGGGCAGCCACAGACCCAGCACCAGCCACAGGGAGCGGCCACAAAGCCACAGCCTGCATCCACAGGCCAGAACTCCACCAAAGCCCCTGCTCTCAGCTGCTCCCCATAAATCCCACGTGGCCCCACCTCACTGGGCAGGGCAGAGCCTGCCCAGGTGGGGTCACCTGGCACCCATTGGCACCATTGCCGGGAGCCAATTGCAACGGCAAAGCCGCTTCCCCAGGACTTTGGGGCATTGTGGGGAGGAAAAGCAAACCCAGAGCTTTCCAGCACGGCCCTGGTGTCTCTGTCGTACATCTCCATCGTCCCCTGTGTCCTCACAGTGGCACAAGGGCCCTGTCTGTGCCCGCTGCAAGCGCTGCCTCGGCCTTCACAGAACCACGGACTCACAGAACTCTTGTTGTTGGAACGGCCCCCTGAGATCATCGTACCCAACCACTCCCCCGCACTGCCAAGGCCACTGTCCCATGTCCCCGAGTGCCACATCCGCACGGCTTTGAACCCTTCCAGTTCACCTCACAATTGCAGGTTTGTAGGAGCAGCCATGGGCCTGTTGTGCTCACCTCCCCTTCTCGGGGAATATTGTACAGAAATGTGATCACGGCTGCCCCTTTGCAGAGCTCCGTGCTGTATAAACAGCATTAAACTGACTGCAGTAAGCTGATTAATTCCATCCTGGCTTTCTGCAAAGAGCCACAGACAACTCCAATTCCACCCAGACTCAGCTATTTTGAAGTCACCAGATAACTCTGACTTCTAATTTTATCTTTTGAATAAAATAAGCCAAAAAAAAAAAAAGAAAAAAGCCCCAGAAAATGACGGGTGTGCATTACCAACAGTGTATGATAAACTAGGCCTGTGGCTTTGGGGGAACCTGAATTAGACAAAGAGACGCAAAATCTCCATCTTTTCCCTTGGTAAATTCTTCCCACACCTTTAACACTTCCTGCTAAAGTAACACTCAATGCTGCCAACGTTACACCAACGTCACCCTCGTGACCAGATCTGGCAGTATTTTGGAGACTGACAATTTTGGGTTAAAACAACATTTAACACCTGGTTTGTCCCCCAGATCCCTCTACCTCCTTCCACCTCTACTGAATGTGTAAAATCACAGTTTCTAGTCGTCCATATTTTGGGGTTTTTTGTTGTTTTGTGTAGTAGTCACTCCAGGCTGGTTGAACAGCCTGGCTCCAGCAGCCGTCCCAGATCCCACCAGGTGCCTTAAAACACAAGTGCAAATTTAGGAAGGAAAAAAGGCCAAGGTTTTGCCCATTTTAGCATCAGAGCCCAACACCCTGCTCACCCCTGGCCTTATCACCACCCCCGAATCTGTAGCAGTGCCCTTCCCGAGCCGTGTGCCTGGAGCACCAACCAGGAGTGCCAGGGCAGCGCTCCCAACGCTCGTCACGCCGATGCTTTTTGACTAATTACTGCTATAAAAAGCAAAAAGCTGTCAGAAAGAATTATTCAGCTTCTGCAAGAGTGAAACAGAGACACGTCTGAGAGGAAATGGTGCCCCTTCAGACTCCAGTGGTGCCTGCAAGGATTAACTCAACCCTTGCAGCACCTACCAATGGCATTATTTACTGCACCCATTCCAAAATGCTCCAAGTGCAGGGACAATGAGGCGGAAGGGAGCTCATGGTACAGGAGAGGCTTGGGGAGCAGCAGTCCCAGCTGGAGGGGTTTGGCTCCAGGCCTTCTGCTCTTAGAATCACAGAATCACAGGATGGTCTGGGTGGGGTGGGGTGGGGTGGGAAGGGACCTTAAGCCCCTCTCATTCCAGCTGCTGCCAGGGCAGGGACACCTCCCACTGTCCCAGGCTGCTCCCAGCCCTGTCCAGCCTGGCCTTGGACACTGCCAGGGATCCAGGGGCAGCCACAGCTGCTCTGGGCACCCTGTGCCAGCGCCTCCCCACCCTCAGAGGGAAAAATTTCTCCAGAATATCCAATCTAACCCTGCCCTTGCTCAGTTTGAAGCCACTGCCCCTGGTCCTGTCCCTCCATCCCTTGTCCAAAGTCACTGTCAGGCTCAATCCCGCTGTTCCCTGAACCATCAGAACTTGTCCTGCCCACAGCCAGGGGCTTTGCCTGCCCGTGAATGACCAAAACCAGTCAGACCTTGTGGTGCTGGAGCCTCTCCTGGCTCCTGCCCTCGCAGGGCACAGGGCCCGGGCTGGGTGAAGTCATGAAATGCACATGACAATATGGAAATGCAGCGCTGTGGGCACCACAACCGCCCCAGATTCGGTGTACGAAGATCAGGATGGACAGCCACGAGTGTGACATCACGCACAAGTGTCACATTGCTGCCTGTCACAGCTGTGTCCGGGCAGATCCCATCCCGCTCCCAGGGAACGCCAATCTGCTCCTGCCGCCCACCCAGGGGCGTCACAAACGGCCTCACGTGGCCCCACACAGCCCCCAGGGCCAGGGCATGTGGGAGGCAGAGTTTGTTCAAAAATCTCTGCCCCCTGCTTCCTGTGGGTGCCCGAGGCCTGCAGAGGGTGCGGTTTGCTGTGGGTCTGCACCTCTCTGCTCCCTCCATCCTCCTCCTCCTCGGCGTGGCACCAGCCCAGACCCGCCACAGCAGCCCCTTGCTAAAATCAGAACCTCAAAACCACATTCAGAGGGAGTAACATGGGCAGAGGATCTCAGAAATCCCTCAAAAATACAGGAACTAATCATCCATTACTTGTCCTGGGGGAAGAAACCACAACGAGCTCATTTTTGGCTGAGCTGTTTCTGACCACACAATCTCTTTCATGTCACGGCCTCTTCTCCTTCTTCGCCTGACTTGGGTTTCCAATTTGTTCACTCCAAAGCCTCTCTTTGTGTTGGCATTTAAATTTTCACCTTCACTGATTTCCTGAGCAGAAAACCATTGGATGAGCAAGGAGCTGAGGAATCCTGCACAGGCACATGGGGATGCACCCCTGGGCCACAGCTGGATCCAGCAGCACCTGTCAGTGCTGCTCCCAGCTCTGAAATCAACTTCCCGACTGCAGGAGCGTCCCAGCACCCAGGGCATCCCCTTCCCTCCACCACTGAAGGTTCCAGGCTGGGCTGGATGGGGCTTGGAGACACCTGGAATAGTGGGAGGTGTCCCTGCCCATGGCAGGGGTGGAAGGACATCGGCTTTAAGGTCCCTTCTGCTGTGAGAACACCCACAGTAATGATGCTCCTGCCCTTTGCTCCTTTCACTTCTCATCTATTCAATTTACCCCACCTATTATTTTTCCTTCATGGTTTGGAAAGTAAATCCTTGGTGTGCTGTGCTGAAGGAGCTGGTTCTGTGAGCTCCTCTCTGTTCTCCAACACAGGAAAAAATATTGCCACAAGATTTTGTTTTACACTGAGCTCTGCCGTTCAGGTACTAAAGCGAATTGATTCTAAGGCTCAAGGCAGGCTCCTGGGCAGCTCCCTCAGGCACCAAACCACAGGACTCAGGCAGTCAGGAATTCCTACAAGCAGGCATTAATGGAAAATGACAGCACAGTCATAGGCAGATGATGTCAAAATTGGTAACTGGAAAAACAATCCCCAGAAGGAACCCCCAGTGCAAGCCCTGCCTGTGAGATGTACAGAGACCTCCAGCCCTTGGAGCAGCTCCGTGGCCTCCTCTGGACTCTCTCCAGCAGCTCCAGCTCCTTCCTGTGCTGGGCCCAGGGCTGGGGCAGCTCTGCAGGTGGGGTCTCACCTGAGGGGCAGAGGGGCAGAATCCTCCCTGCCCTGCTGCCCACGCTGGGGGCTCAGCCCAGGGCACAGGGTCGGCTCTGGGCTGAGGGGTTTGCCCTGCACACCCCTCCTGGATGGATGATGGACGGCTCAGCCCTGCCCTGGTACCTGCATCGGAGCGAGGGAGGTGAAAATCCTGGGGATGTGGCACAAAGAGACGGGAATGGTCTGGAAGCAGCTGCCTGGCAGGGAGTGTGAGGAGCTCAGCCTCTCATCCATCAGAGAGCAGAGTGAGAGGTGACACGGCCATCATCCATAAATGCCTTCACAGAGAGAAAATATCAGCTACTAAAGGGCTCTTCAATCAAGTGAAGAGAGGCAGCACAGACCCAGCCTCCGGGGGCTGGAGCAGACGCACTTGGATTAGAAACAAGATGCAGTTTTTAAAAATAAGAGTGATTAAATAGCGGAATAAACCGCCCCGGGGGTGGTGGATCCCACAGCTCGCGGTGCCGTCGAGAGGAGCTCTGCTCCAACACGGGCTCCAGCCACGGCCCTGGATGCCTCGGCACTGCTGCCAGCTCCCACAGCCCCCGGAGCAGCAGCGAGGGGCCCGGGAGCCCAGACACCCCTGGGATGGTCCCTGGCACGGCCCATGTCCCGGGACTGGGTGCCTCCCTGCAGCTCAGCCCTGAGGTTCAAGATCCTGATCTGCACCATAACTCTGAACCAGCTTCCACTGTGACCCACTGCCCCTGGATCCCTGGAAAGTCCTAGGCCAGGTTGTACGGGGCTTGGAGCAGCCTGGGGTAGTGGAAGGTGGAGGGGGTGGAACTGGATGAGCTTTAAGGTCCCTCCCAACCCAAACCATTCCACGATTCCACGACCACTCCTGGCACAGGTGGTGGCACACGTGGCCTCTGGGCAAAGAGGTGAAGAGGGGAAGAGGTGGGGAGGTGGGGAGGAGGTGGCCTCTGGTACCCAGCCCTCTCCAGCACTGATTTCCACAGACACAGATTTTTAAACAAAGCCAAACATCCAATTTGCAGTACATTTTCCCTCTGGAGCCAGCTCTCCACGCCCAGCAGGACAGTGGCACGTGCCAGCATGGCTTTGCCTTGGGGAAGGGGATTCCACTGCCAAGAAATCCACCGCATGTGGGAAAGGAGGCAGGAATAAATGGGGTACTTGGTGAAATGGATGGAATATGGCAGCTGGGGAAGGCATTGCTGATGGTTTCAAATGCAAATACCCCAGCCCGGGGATCTGAGGGAGCGTTAATGTGAGGAGCAGCTGGGAGCATCGCTGGAGGATGCCGTCACCATGGCAACGGGAGGAACACGCTACCACACGGATCAAGGACACAATTTTATTGTCCAAGTGCCGAGGATTTTTTAGCCCAGTTTCTAGGGACTGCGTGTTAATAACAGTTGCATCCTATTTATCCTGGGCCTTTATTGTCTCCGTAATGAGCTCTCCAGGAAAACCTGGAGAGCGTTTCCTCGGAGGCTCCGCGCCAGAAACGCGACTCGGAGTTAAGTGGTTTGCTTCGCTCGCAATTCCCTCCCATGCCCACACGCTTTGAAATACAGAGCAGGCTGATTAACTATTAATAACAGGGCACTGACAAACCACACATTCTGCCCCAGTTTGTGCCAGTTGTTCCAGAGGCCCCCGGAGCTCTCGCCGTGGCTGTGGGGACGCTCCTCACCCGGCCGTGGGTGGGACACACGATGGTCGCTCCCATCCCGTTGTGCCCTGTCCTGGCACTGCCTGATGCCCCAGAGCTGCACATTCCAGTAGTTTGGGTGAGGAACAGCTGAGGTGGATGATGATGATGATGATGATGATGATGATGACGATGATGATGGTGATGATGACGACAGGGCACAGCTGTATATACACACAAATCGACCCAGTGTCCCTCAAGGATAACACCATTCCACATGAGTAAAGCCTGGAATTACTTTTCTACTTACAGATGGTTGGACATGATGATCTTTGAGGTCCTTTCCCACAAAAATGATTCCACAATTCTATTAAATGCATTGATATAATTACCGTGCTGTTAAATTATTTCCTGTATTGAAGGAAATCTTGGTGGGCCCCAGCAAGTTCTGGGTCCAGTAGATCCAATCCCCATCCCTTCAGCATCCCAGCGCTATTACAGCCACTGCAATCTACCATGAAACCAGGGACCTCCAACGTGACCATGTCCTGGGAGCTCAGAACAATCCCACGCAGGCAAAGGCGAGGCTTCAGCAGCGCTTTGGAAGCTCCGAGCACCTGAGCGCAGGAGCAGTGCTCACTCTGCCTTTGGATGGCACTTATTGGACGTACAGCAACTTTCCCAGAACGAATTTTATTGGATGAACATCCCCAGACCATCACGTCTTTAGTCTTTGAGCAGGAGTACAAATGTCCCCCCGAAGCCCCGAAGCCCCATCCATGTTTGGGGAAGGGAAGCTGCTTCCTGGGTGGGGTTTTCCCTCCAGATCTGCTGCTCACAGCACCTGCCCTGCTTGGGGGCTCGGCTGGGAGGAGACGGAAATGGGGTGAAGGCACCCGCAGTTCAGCTCAGGACTGTGCTGCTGCTGAGCTGGGGATGCTTTCACCCAATTTCACTCCCTTCCACCCAATCCTGGCTGAGCTGGAGCTGTGGCCGCTCCGTGCTGTCACTTTAAATCCCAGTGGCTGCTGCAGCCCTGAGGATGAGGGATCAGCAAACCAAACCCGCAGGCAGCAGGCACTGCCAAGCCCAGCTCTGCAGCAGCTTTCCCTCTGTGCAGCCCGGCTGCTCCCAAATCCTGGATTTACCACCTCTGCCAGCGCAGAGCAGCCCTCTCCAGGAAGAAATTCTCAGTCAGAATCTGCCCTGGCACAGCCTCAGGCTATGTCCTCTTGTCCTGTCAAATTTCATGGTGTTCAGAGCAGCTCCCCATCCCAGCAATCACCACATTCCTGTGTGACTCTCTCAGGCACAGGAACCAAGCAGCAGCTCTGGTTTCCATCCAGCATCTGCCAGGAGTGTTATCCCTCCGTGGCATTCCCAGCTTCCCACTCCCTGAGCAGCCCACGCTGGCCATGGCAAACAACCCAGCCCTTCAAACACACACAGAAGTTTTCTTTTCTTCTTTAACCAACAACCACCGTCACTAAACCCCCTTTCTGCTTAATGCAGCTCTGCATCAAAACACCTCTGAGGCAATTCGTTTATACCAGGAGAACTTCTGAGGCTGGAATTTTCCCTGATGGCACTGCTGGAAGGCTACAACAGCCCAGCAGGTCAGCGAGTTGAAAGCAGTATTTCATCTGGCAATTTATTCAAATAAATCTTTCAAAACATGAAATAAGCTATAAAGATGGAGACTGTCAAAGGCTGCAGTAGCCGAGCTCCTGAGCGGAATGACCAAGCAGGAGCAGCAGCTGTGGGATGCCAGCCCAGCTGCCTGTGCTGGGGGCAGGGTGATCCAGTGATGGGCACAGAGTGCTCAGGGGGATAACAGCGACGGGCTTAAAGCTGAAAGAGTGGTTTTGTTAATTACCATCATTACAGGTGGAGTGGTGTGATCTGGGCACCCAAGAGATGTGTGGAAAGTCACCAGCTGCTCCTTGGCACTGGCTGGGGTTTAAAGGCCTTGAACCCCGCAGGCCTGAGCGGAGCCGAGACAGCGCAGCCCCAGCCTGGGAGACAATGAGAGCAACCGAGGGGAATTCCAACGTAAAGGAAGGTTTTCCTGCCATTGTCTTGGGGAAGGAGGAGCTAAAGCAAGTGGCCAGGCATGCTTTGGGGGAAGAAGAGCCCCTTTGTGGTGTGCACACCGCGGGCATTGTCCGCAGGCCGCTCGCCCTCACAGCCGTGCTCGGGTCAGTGTTGGGCATCAAGAGCCGGCCCTGCTTGGGCATCGGCTTCTCTTCCAGCATTTACAGTCAGGCTGAGCTCCCTCCCTCCCTCATCCTCTGTTCTCTTCACCAACTCCATCCAGGAAGAGAAGAAATGATGGAGACTTAGTCATCACAGAATCCTGGAATGGTTTGTGTGGGAAGGGACCTTAAGGCCCATCCTGTTCCAGCCCCTGCCATGGACAGGGACACCTCCCACTGTCCCAGGCCGCTGCAACCCCTGTCCAACCTGGCCTTGGACATTCCAGGGATCCAGGGGCAGCCACAGCTGCTCTGGACACCCTGCGCCAGGGCCTCCCCACCCTCACAGGAAGGAATCCCTTCTCAATATCCCATCTAAGCCCACCCTCTGTCAGGGAACACACACCAAATTGTTAGTACTTGTGCTGGGTTCACTGTGTAATTCCAAAAGTCTTAGCCTCATCCAAATCTGAAGGAAATGGTTTTGTTAAAACCAGCCAAGGTTGACCTGGATTGGGCTCCTGCTTCATCAGAAATGCTGAATTTTGGAGGAAAAGAGAGCAGGTAGTTGTATTTTGTGCTTGTGCTGCATCTCTGCCTGCTGCTGGGAAGCGAACTGGCTGCTTAGGGAAAACCAGGAAACAGAGGTTAATCCAGCAGCTGAGGTGCTGATGCTGTTGTGAAGATTACAGACCTGGCAGGATCTGAGGGCTTGGCTCTTCTTTCATGGATTCCCCAAAACTGAAATCTGCTTTGAAAATTCTAGAATTGTTATGCCTGAGCCCTGGATCTCAATGCGGGTACCTGGTGGCTCCGACCCATTTCTGCAGTACCTGGTGCAGCCCCACTCTCCAGGAGCTTTGGGACCTGCATCTCTGGGAATCGGAGTCCCTCCTTCATCCCTGCTCAGCGGGGACCAGCCTCTGCCTGGCCCTGGCAGATCCCCGCAGCGCCACCGCTGCTGCCACTGCCCACGCTGCTCCCACGGCGCGGCAGGGAATGGCACCGCTTCCCAGCGCTGGGCAGGCGGTGCCGCTGATGCCCATTAGCTCTAATGGGAAGCTACAGAGCCATTCCTTCCCATCAGGGCTAATGGGCACCGCAGGGATAACGCGGTTACCTCGGCCGAGCCACAGCGGCTCCCCAGCAGCTCAAGAGCCAGCGGGGTCACGAGCCACGGCTTCATTCCCCGGGAGACAGGAGCCAAATTAGTCTGTCCATGGACTGGGAAAGCAGTTCATTAAAGCAGGATGATGCAGGATGAGCGCTGGGCATCCGCCTCGTGCCCCGGAGCACGGACACGCATCCTGAGCCACAGCGGGGCAGCTCGGGGACAGCCTGGCAGAGCCTGGTCCTGGCACCAGCGCGGCCGGACCCCGCAGCCTCCCACAGCTCAGAACCACGGAAGTCTCTGGCATTGGGACAATCCTCTGCTCAGCTGGAGGGAGGAAAACACAGAGCTGAGACATGCAGAGACCACTCTTCCCACTCCAGCATCCTGCTTCAGTATTTCACTCCAGTATCCCACTCTAGCATCCCGCTCTGCTGCATCAATTCCTCCCCACTGCCCAGGCGGCAGAGCAGAGACTGCTTGTTCACTTATTCCTCGCATGATTCACATCCACTCCCAGTTAATTCCCTGTGCCTACTGGGTCAGGAAAGGATTTCCACATTTCTCTCCCCTCACAAACATGGGACCACTTTCCATCCTCGGGATTGAGCCCAACCTGCTCCCTGCAACAGATTGCAAAGCCTAAATCCTGATCCTCCCCGAACATCTTGGATTTTGAACAGAAACTTGGTTGTTTCTGGGTCTGCTTTGAAGTCCGGGTTCCATAACGAAGCCGTTTGCAGCATGAGAATGAGGATTGTGTAACGATTTCCGCTGGAGATAACGGCTCTGCAGGAGCTGCCAGCCGGGAGCACTGGCACTGATGGAATTGGCAATGGAGGAGCCCAGCCTTGGGAATTTTTTTTGTAAGTGTTAGTATTTCATAATAAAGATTTTGATTTCTAATCCTAGAAAAATAAAGCAGCTGAAGAGGCTTCCTGGTCTGATTTGAGTTCTCAGCAGCCCGGCCTGGCCTGGAGGCTGGCACTGCTGCTTGGCAGGCTGAGCCGGAGTCTGCTCACATCCAGCATCCCGGGGGCACTGGGAAGTGATCCAGGATGCAAACCCAGGGAATGCTTCCTTCTTCTTCTCCACACACTCACTGCCTTCATCCCCAGGAATGGGACTCTGCCCTCCCAGCCCTTTTCCCCCTCCCCATTCCAGAAGCAAACCCAGACCCCCAGTTTCCTTTCCCCGTATTATCTCCGTTTGCTGCCCCGGTCTGCAAGGCCCCTTTTGATTCTCCTTCCTGCGTTCTGCAGAATGCCCCCTTTCCCGCCGTGCCCTGGGTGCTGCTCTGTGCCCCCTCCCGGGGCTGCTGCCGTGCCCGGCCCGCGGCGGGACGCGCTCGCCTCGGAGCGGGGCTAATGAGCCGTGAGCTCTCTGCGGCTGGACGCGAGCAGGGAGCAGCTCCTGGCTCCAGCATTCCCTGCTCCAGGCCATCTGCAACTTTCTGGACTGCGGTGGCTGTTTTTGTCCTGTTTTTGGGATCAGCTGCCAGCCCAGCTGCGGCCACCGCTCCCACAACAAACCCGGACCCAAGCGCGCCGGAGCGGTGCCTGCGCCAAGGGGTCCGGGGAGAAGCGGCTGGGATTGAGCTGCCCGCCAGCAGCGCCGGGATCCTCACCCTGCAGCAGGAAGGATGATCCTGGCACAGCCGCTCCCGAGGGGCTCCAGGGGGCCTGGCAGAGGAGTGGGATCCGTGTCCTCCCACGGAGGAGCAGCCTTGGCTCCCACGAGCGAGCTCTGCCCGGCACCCCGGGCTGGAGGAGTGCGGGGAGCCCCCGGAGCTGTGCCCCACCGGGGGACACTCCTGAGCAGAATAACCTCTGCATCCCTGTGCCGCCGTGCCAGCGGTGCAGCGGCCCCGAGGCGCACACCCCCACAGCAACGTGCGATTAAATATTGAAGCCTCTCGTTAAACATTGAAATCGCGGGTGACCCGACGGCATCGCCGGCGTCTGTCAGGGAGGAGAAAAACGACGTCAGCGGCAGCTCTGCAGCTGCACAAGTGCCTGCAAACTGTCCTTGGTCTCAGTGCCGCGGGATCCGGGCTCCCCGAGTGCCCAAGCAGGCTGGAGCATGGAGCAGCACAACAAGAGCCCTCCGAGCCTTCCCGGAGGGCAGAGCTGCTCAGCCCGCGCCGTGCCAGTGCTGCTCCTGGTGTGGCCCTGCCCGTGCCCAGTCCTTGGCAGCGGCGGCTGCGGTGCCTCGGCTCTGGGGCTCACGGGGACAAACGGCACCGATTTCCCCCCGTGCGTTTGGCCCTTGTGCCCCAGATCCCTTGTCCCTCGGCATGGGCAGGACGGGCAGGTGGCACCGCAGGTGCGGTGGCGATTCCTCGAAAGCCGCTCTCCAGATGCCCACGGAGAGGGCCCGGGGCCAAGGGCAGGGCTGGGGCTGGCACCGGCACCACGCACAGCCTGGGACTGCATTCCCGGCTCCTCTGCCAGCAGCTCCAGCCTGTTGCCCCTGCCAGCCCACCCCTCCTGATTCTCCTGAGCTCCCCACCATCCCCCTACCTTGTCCTGCTCCTGAAATTGCTCCTTGCTCCCTGCACAGCTCCAAAACCTCACATAGTCCGGAGCATCTCGGGTTTTAAGCTTCCAGGACTTTGGCCATAGCTGTCCCTCGGTCATGACATGAATCCTTCCCTGCGAGGGTGGGCAGGCCCTGGTCCAGGTGCCCAGAGCAGCTGTGGCTGCCCCTGGATCCGTGGAAGTGTCCAAGGCCAGGTTGGACGGGGCTTGGAGCAGCCTGGGACAGTGGAAGGTGTCCCTGCCCATGGCAGGGGCTGGAACAGGATGGGCTTTAAGGTCCCTTCCCACACAAACCATTCCAGGATTCTGTGATTCCAGGACTCTGTAAGCATCATCCGATCGCAACAAGGAGAAGGACCATGGAGCAAATACCAAGGGCTGTTTGTACACCCGAATCCTTCTCAAACACAGTTAAATCTCTGATGCCCTCTGGGACTTCTCTGTCTACATTTTAAAACAGCCCCTGGTTACTCCTGTGCTAGAAGCAAACCATCCCCAGCCCCACCAGGCCGTGGCCGGAGGAATTCCCTGTCCTGTTGTAACCCCACTGATGCTGCAGCATCCTCCTGGCACCCGGCTCTCCTCAGCCAGGGGACATGGGATCGGGAACTGCCACGAACCCGGCTGCAAATGCCACCAGGCCGCTCTATTTAAATTGAATTTTTAATGTTTATGTTTTACCTCACCTCTCTGTGCAGTCACTGCACTGAATCACCTCAGTTTGATTAATTCCTGGCTGGTTTGAAAGACGCTGTGAAGACACATTCCCTGGAAAGCCTGTGTGGGTGAGGGCCACAGATCCACCATCCATTTGCACAGACAAATGCCTCATTTTTAATTGGGACATGCAGAATTATTAACTGAATTCTTATCCCCACAGAGTTGGGGGTTCATCCTGTCCAGATTCCCACCTTTGGCCCATGGGAGCAGGTGTCAGGAGCCTGTCTCCACAATAAACTGGAGAATTCTGGTCAAGGACTTAAATCAACAACTTCAAGCTTTCCAAGGGATGTTTATCCACTCAAAGACAAAGAAAATATTGACCTCTCTGTCTTAAATCCAGTCTGGTGCTGACATAGACCCAGCACCTCATGATCCAGAGGCACCTGAAGCCAAGCAGGGCCTCTCCCGTCTCCGCTGCTCCAATGCCTGGCGGTAGTGGAGAAACTGGTCCAGCTCCACCACGACACAAAAAAATCTCCAGTGAATCCTGGATCCAATTAAAATTATTTCAGGCTTAATGATTTGAGCTGCTGCTGGTGACGGCGGAGTTTATTGCTGTGTTAACTCCTCATTTCATGCTGTCCCTTCGAAGGAAACCAGAGAGGGAGCGTTCCCTGCTCCAGCAGGGCAGCTGGACCCCAGGTGAGAGCTCCAAACACGTCTGGGGCAGTGAGACTCCGTGCCAGGGGACCGTGTTGTCACTGCCAGGGAAGGGCCCTGTCCATGCCAGGAGCGTGGGACGATGCCCAGCCTTGCAGCAGGTTTCCAGCTCGCCGGCTGCAGCACGGGTCACTGTAGCACTGCTGGGGGCAAGGGGGGACCCTGTCCCACTCGGCTGCTGGAAGCATCCCGGGAAAATCGCTCTGCTGAAGCCTCCCAGAACAGCCCAGCCTCTCCCCAGTGGCCGTGGTGGTACCAGTGACCCCGTGGCTGTGGGCAGTGGGAGGCAGAACCACCCCAGCCTGCCGGACCACACATCGCTCCAACGTTTCACCGTGCTCAGACGCCAGAGAGACGAGAGGAGTGTTTGTTGAGCTCAGTGGGATCTGAACGTGGCTCTCAGGCACTGTCCCAGGGGCCCACAAATGGCAGCATCTCCTCATCTCTCTTGCTCTTCCTGCTCATTCTGGTTTCTCCTTCCTCTCTTTGCTGCTCTAATATTTATCCGGGCTGACAGGCTTTTACCATCCGGGAGCTCCTGAAAATGCTTTGCCCAGAGTTCTTAAAGCTTGACTATTCCACCCAGCCTGCAGGAACAGGCATCACCAGGACCTGCAGCCACCCCAGCCCAGCCCAGCCCCACAGGTACCTTGGCCACTTACAGAAAACACCACAGCTGAGGGAGCTTGGCTGGGTTTGCTGCTGCTGTGGGCATCCATTAGGGTTTTGTTCCCAAAATCTGCCTCTGAAGGTTTGCTGGGAAAGCTGGGATGCTGTGTCGTGGCTGGTGGCCCCCGATGTGCTGCTCAGGACACTGGAGGGGACAAGGGACTCTGAGCTGGAAGCCCTAATGGCCAGGGCAGAAGCGCTCTGCCTGCACGTGCTGGATTTATCTTCGCTGGGAATTCTGCAGGTGGGAAAACAGCACCTAGAATTCCAAACGAGATGTTGTTTCCTTTCACCTGTGTTTTCCTCTTGGAAGCAGAGTGCAGCAAACCCAACTGCCCAGATACACACACGGGATCAGCTCTGCAGGTGGGCATGGAGCTGGAAGGATCCCTGCTCCCATTTCCCGTGTGCTTTCCCCCAGGGCTCAGCAGTGCTCTGCACACCCACCAAGGGCAGGGGCACTCGCCAGTGGACCAGGGCAAGCCCCACCCAAGCTGCAGCCCCTTCTGGACCTGCCCAGCTGTCCCGGCACTGCCGCAGGTCAGCTCCTGGGCCTAACAGGAGCTCTTACAAATTCCACCTTGATGAGCTGCATGACACCAGAGAGCTCAGGGCAGATCAGACACCCAAATTAGACAAAAGGCTGTGGTTTTTTCCATGGCCACACCAAAGCAGAGGGAGGGAAGCTCTCCCTTTCCCTCGCAGCAGATCATCCTCCTCACCGTCAGGCAGCGACGGAGCCGCGCTGCTCCCGACGCGCGGCTGAGCATCCCGGGAGCGTGTAACGCTGGGATATCATGTCTGTGATAACACTCCGTGTGTGCACAAGACTCTGCGCCTCGAGTTTAATGTAGAAAAGGTTCTGCCTGTCTGTTCCACTTACTCACATCAGAGCGGGTTTCACATGGGATTAGCACATCCCTGCTCAAGGAAAGGGATGGTTCGGGAGACCTGCGGGAAGACAAATGGAATTACACCTGTGCAACACTCGTGGGCTTAGAGCAACCAGTGCGAGTTGCACTGATCTGTGTGCACACTAATTCCTGGTTTGTGGCTGCCCGCTCCCATCCCTGGCAGTGTCCAAGGCCAGGCTGGACAAGGCTCGGAGCAGCCTGGGACAGTGGAATGTGTCCCTGCCATGGCAGGGGTGGAACAGGGTGAGCTTTAAGGACCCTCCCAACACAAACTGTTCCATGATTCACTGATTATTTTAACCCAAGAGAAACATTCCGATTACGTTTTCTCTCTCTGATGTATTATTTGTGCTACCAGAACTGTGAAGGGGCTCAGACCATTGTGATTTACATGCACACACAGACGGGACAGGGAAACAAAGGTCAGAAGGTTCCCCATGCCTGACCTCAGACAGGGGTGACAGATCTGCTCGCACTCCATGGGCCATCCCAGTCCTGTGGCAGTGTTTGGAAAAGTCTGTGATCCCAGCAGCTCCTGGCTCCTCCTCAGTGTCCATCCCTTGAGGACCCCACCGGTGCTGGAGGAGCTCATCCCCTGCACAGTCTGGTCCAGCTGGAGATGCTGCTGCAGGAAGCACCTTCCCTCCTTCGGCTCCAGACCTGGACCCAAGGGCCACCCCAAGGGCCACACCAGGTGTGTGGTCCCCATCGCTCAGCTCCGGTGCACACTGCACACACACTGGATTTGGTGGGGGTTTATTAAACTCCAGTATCAGAAAATTCCCGGGAGCTGCAGTTCTGCACAAGGAGACACTACTGCTGACAAAGCAGGAAAAAGCTGCAACCATGGACTGCTCTGTGTGATCCTCTGAAGGAGGTGCACTGCAGCATGGATGCTCTTCCTACTTGCTGCAGCTCTGCAGGATTTGGGCTTAAACAGCCCAAAGTTCCCCTTTAGGCACTGGCAGGGGCTCTGAGGATTCCCTGGAGCCTTCTCTTCTCCAGGTGAACACCCCCATCTCTCCCATCCTGGCTCCAGATGGGCTCCAGCCCTCGGAGCAGCTCCGGGGCCTCCTCTGGACTCTCTCCAGCAGCTCCATGCCCTTCTGATGTTGAGGCCCCAGAGCTGCAGGTGGGGTCTCACCTGAGATTTCTTTAGGTTTTTATATCTCAGTGTGGGCAGTTTCTACCCCTGCAGTCATGAACCCTCATGGTGCTGCTCCGGAGAGGGAGGCGGAGAGGCACCATCTGTTCCCATCCCCTCTGTCTCCCTTGTCCTGTCTCTGCAGCTGTGCCAGGGCCTCACCGCCCTCACTGTAGAAACCTTCTTATGGTATCTGATGTGCACTGCCGCTCTTTTGGTGTAAAACCATCACTGTTCTCTCCCGACAGGCCCTGTCCCCACGGTACAAAGCAGGGTGCATGGGGCACCAGAAATGCCTGGAGAACAGGTCCCTGAAGGACTGGGGACACCCATCCATCCATCCATCCACCCATCCATCCATCCATCCATCCATCCATCCATCCATCCATCCATCCATCCATCCATCCATCCATCCATCCATCCAACCCTGCACAGGTGACTAGAATGCCTCAGAGTGCCGAGCTCTCCCCAGCACGCTGCTGTGCCACAGCCCTGCAGAGCCCCAGCCCGGGTGTTTCTCGCTCCATTAGGCCCCTGCGTGGCACAAATTGTTGGATAAATGGCAGAGGAGGGTGGCCCTGTCACTCTGAGCCGCTGAGGAGCTCACGTGGCTGCAGGGTCAGTGCAGATCCCGTGTGTGGAATACGCAGAGGAGATGGAGAGTGAAAATAGCTCTGCCTGGCAGCTGGAGGAATTGGGATCTTCCCTCGCATCCAGGCTGCACCTTTCCCTGCGAGCAAGTGGCCATAACAGGCCTGATAGAGAAACACTCCCAAACTGCTCCTATCTCCAGGACCCACTGCTCCCTGTCTGTCTCTCAGAGCTCCTGCAGTTTCGCACAGGAAATAGAGGCTCTGGGCTGCCAGGGATCGAATTCAAGCCTCACATTCCTCAGCCACCTTCAGAAACGCCCCCAGATTGTAGCAGGGAGCCAAGGCAGACCCTTCACTGTGCCCAGGGGCGCCAGTGCTCCGTCATGGACAGGCCACATCCTTGGCAGCATCCCTTGGTGCACATGGAGATACAAATGCCAGCAAAAGGGCTGGAGGATGGGGGGAATCCACTGAGAAAAGACCAGTCGCCTGTCTGGTGGCACCAAGACTGTGCCAGCATAGGAGCTCAGCAGAGGAATATCACCCCGAGGAGAGGAGCATCACCCTGAGAACTGAGGCATCACCCTGAGGAGAGAAGCATTACCCTGGGAACTGGAGCACCACCCTGAGGAGAGGAGCATCACCCTGAGAACTGAGGCATCACCCTGGGAACTGGAGCACCACCCCGAGGAGAAGAGCATCACCCCAAGGAGAGTTGCATCAACCCAAAGATCAGAGCATCACCCCCAGGATCAGGGCAGCACCCCCAGGCCCCCACAGAGGGGCACAGGGAGCCTCAGCATTGCTGGAGAGCACCTGTGGCACAGCAGGGTCTGGGGGCCGGTGCAGCTTTGGGGCACAGCACCCACAGCACTCCTGGCCCAGTGTGCTTGCACAGCACAGCTGTGGGCAGGTTGTGGTTTTGGGGTCTCATGTAAACCAAAACAATAATTCAGGGAGGAAATGGCACTGTGTGAAAAGCTTTCCAGTGCCCTCTCCAGCAGACATGTTCATTAGTATTAATTACAGTGAAAATCCCACACCAACGAGGCTGATGGAACACGGCATTTACCAATTAAAAGAAAAAGTTTCGATGTCCTGGCCTGTGACCCCACATTCTGGAACATGCACAGCCACCACCATGTCCCCTGAGGAGTGAGGGCCATGAGCATCCTTCAGTGCAGGCTCTGCTCCTGCTGGCACCCTGCTGCAGTTGTTATCTGCCAGCACCAGGCCCGTGGCTTTTATTGCAGTGATGGTGTTTGCATTGCACAGGAGTGGCTTGAATTGCATGAAGGCACTGCTTGGCTCCCACCCGGAGACTCACACCCTGCTGGGTGCCTGCAGCAGCCTCAGGATAGCACCTCATCCTCCTGGGCTGGGTCTGGGGGGACCCTGCCCGGCCCCTGCCATGGCACCACACTAAACTCTGCCTGTCACCACGGCCCTGCTCCTCAGGGTGTCTGTCAGTCCATCCCAGTGCTCCCATTCCAGGCCCTGCTCCTCAGGGTGTCTGTCAGTCCATCCCAGTGCTCTCATTCCAGGCCCTGCTCCTCAGGGTGTCCGTCAGTCCATCCCAGTGCTCCCATTCCAGGCCCTGCTCCTCAGGTTGTCTGTCAGTCCATCCCAGTGCTCCCATTCCAGGCCCTGCTCCTCAGGGTGTCCATCCCAGTACTCCCATCACACCAGACCTGCTGCAGTGGGTGCTGAGGGCAGGATCAGGGTCCGGGTGCTCTGCAGGGATGGCAAAGCTGAGGTTTTGTCCTCGGAGCTGCTGATCCATTCTCCATCCTCCCTGGCAGCCGCTTCCCAAGGAACACTGGCTGCAACGGGGCTGTTAACACTGATCCCTGATACAGGATTTTATATTAAGGAAGGTTCTGCAGAATCCTCCCCAGTGCCGACATTCCAGGACAGGAAATGCCGGCTCTGCCATGAGCCCAAAGGAGCTGCGTGTGCGGTGCCACACGGGAGAGGTGACATCTCCTCCTGCGGTGCAAATTCCCCGATGTTGGATGGAAACCTTGCAGCCACAGCCGCTGACGGGGCAGGACTGGGGTGGGTTTATACGAGCACTTCAGTGCTGAAGCCAGGCTTGGAGAGCAGCCAGCGGGATGAGGGAATGCTGCCTGCACAAAGCGGGAGTTATGGCTGGACGAGCTTCTCCCTGCCTCACACGGTGTGAGCGCACCTGGGGCGGCTGCAGCACCCCGGGGCTGCAGAGGTCACGTCCCACCTCACCACACAGGAAGGCAGCTGCAGGTACATAAATCTGGCTGTAATTGGGGCAATACATCGGAGACTGCGATAAAGAAAAGCCTGGGGATTACAGAGGCTCGGGAAAGGCAGTGCTCGGGAGATCAGCCCCTCTGCCGCACAAAGGCAAATTGAGGCAGACAAAAGCACTCTCATGGTTTATATTCTTAAGATGGTATCGAATTCGTTATGAAGATGGAACAGCAGGAGATGTAATTTACCTGTTTCGTGCAAGCACTGGATATTCTGCAACTGGGTAAATTGATTTACAGAGCTGGGAGGCAGCACAGTGCTCCAAGAGATTATTTATTGACCCGGGGAGGGCAAAGCCTCCGCGGGAAAAGGTGAGTCCAACCTGTCCCGGTACCAAGAGCTGGAGGGGAGAGGATGCCCAGGGCTGTGGTGGCTTTCTGGGCAGCCTCTACTAGGGCACAGCTTGGCAGGGGGTGGCACGTGGCACTTCCTCAGCCTAGACCGTAATTCCTGCTAAGATAACCCCCAGCTACGGAACAGCGTTTTAAAACAAGGCTTTGAAGAAATTAAATAGATTAAAACATTCTTTTACAACACGTTCTTGCCTGTGAGTGTGGTGAGGCCCTGGCACAGGGCAAACTGCCTCCCCACCCTCACAGGGAAGGATTATTCCCAAGACCCCATCCATCCCTGCCCTCTGGCAGTGGGAAGCCATTCCCTGTGTCCTGTCCCTCCACCCCTTGTCCCCAGTCCCTGCTGTGGGACTCTGCCCTTCACCGGGAGCACGGACCCATTCCTTGCAAACTCGCTGTGTCAGCAGAACACGCCCTCTCCAGCTCCTTCCCACCGAAGGTAATTACCTTAAGAGCTCATTACGGCCACAGGATGTGCGGCTGCTGCCTGGAAATCGTGCTCTATTTTTATCCCATCCGAGTAAAAAGTGGCAGATTGACAAGAACTGTCCCTCCGGCAGGAAGGCAAGTGGCTTCTTACAACCGACTTTTTTTTTTTGCCAGAAGGAAGTCCCTGTCCCTTCCACGCAGGCGGGACACCCCTGCGGGCCTGGCACGAGGTCCAGCACTGCCAGTGGTCCTGTGGCCCATCGTGCCACGGTCACAGCTGCGTGGGCCAGGAGAGGGGGGATCCCCACAGCCAAGCACCCACAGCTCTCCTGCATCCCAATCCGGGGGCTGCACGAGCCGCCAGCACCCTGCAGCGCTGGGGAAAGCCCCTCCTCACACCAAGGAGCTCTCTAGGAACAGACTTCATGGATCCTTCCCAAATCTCAGCCATAAATCCGCCCCACGGTGCCTGGCCACTGCAGCCACCCCCACAGCCAGGCAGATGCTCTCCAGAGTCTCTCCACAGGCAAGAGCGGAGTAGGAGGATGCCAAATACACTTAAAAAGTGTATGGATTGCAAGGCCATAAATATTTGAAGGGGCTGAGTGAATCTGTTCTGGTGTTGTACCAAGCTCCACTGCCCCGCAGCCCTTCCCTCGGCCGGGCTGCCAATCCCCGTGGCTCACTGACCATGCAAATAAAGACCAGGATAATTGCAGCACTTACGGAAGAATCTCTTCTGCCTCTGTGGTTTATCAGAGGATGTTTTTCCCCAGCACACCTGAAAGAAGCCGTAAGCGCTCACCCTCCCCACGCCTGCTCTGTGCAAGGCTCCTTTCATGCCAGGTCGCTCACTTGGAAGAGTGCAGCAGCCAGAGAGCACCGTAATTCCTCTGCCTGGATGCTGAGAGAACACCAGGAATGGGAATTGCACAGCTCATTTAGGGACACTGACAGGAACACCACCAGCACAGGGTGCAGCAGCACCAGGAAACTGCCACAGGTGGTGGAATCATGGAATGGTTTGGGTTGGGAAGGACCTCGAAGCTTATGCCTTTCCCATCTCACCCCTGCTGTGGGCAGGGACACCTCCCACTGTCCCAGACTGCTCCAAGCCCTGTCCAGCCTGGCCTTGGACACTGCCAGGGATCCAGGGGCAGCCACAGCTGCTCTGGGTACCCTGTGCCAGGGCCTCCCCACCCTTCTAGACAGGAATTCCTTCCCAATATCCCATCCATCCCTGCCCTCTGGCAGTGGGAAGCCATTGCCCCTGTCTTGTCTCTCCAACCCTTGTCCCCTCCAGCTCTCCTGGAGCCCCTTCAGGCCCTGGAAGGGTCTCTGAGGTCTCTCCCAGCCCCTCTCCATGGCAGAGGGGCTCCAGCCTCCTTCAGGCAAGTGGAGAAGGATCCAGTTTGTGTTGGGATGACAAATGAAACAGGCAAAAGCAAACCCTCACTAAGTACACAAATAACCCCCTTGGCACTGACTTTTGGGATAAATAAACTCACAGCTCTACCCAGCCCTACCCTGTGCCCCAGGCACAGACCTGGGGAGCCCCAGAGGAGCCCCAGGGGTTGGGATAAGGCTGGATCTGGACTCCAGGGGGTCGCAGCTCCTTGCTGTCATTCCAGGGGCTGGACATGAAGCTCCAGCCCGATGTCCCCAGCGCAGCAGCGGGGCAGGGGGATGAGGGCACCTCCCAGGCAGTGGCAGTGTCCCCTGCCTGCCATCAGCCCTGCTCCTCTGTTCCCATGGCAATCCCCAGCCCTTCCAGCTGCACTCCACGTTGACTTCTCCGGTCTCTCCATGGAAATCCGTGGAACAAAGCAAAAGGAGCCAATTAGGCAGTGTGTGTGCGGGGTCAGCCACTCCTTCAGGCTGATTTAGGGTGCCCCAAGCCCTGCAGAAGCCAAGGCTGGAGCCTTTCCGGGCAGGTTTTCACTTTATCCACAACCCATGGAGACGGCACAGGGTGTAAAACACCAGCCCAGCTCAGTCCCCCTCCCGAGCCTCCCGTGTGTCCCACAGGCTCCACGGCCACCGAGCCACAGCCACCCCGGCGTGCCCGAGGCCGTGCCCGCTGGAGGTGGCACTTGTCCGCAGGGATGAGGAGCAGCAGACACACAAAGAGAGGGAATGGGAGGTCTCGTGTGAGCGGAGCAGTTAAAAGAGAGGGAAACAGCGGCTCCCCCGGGGTGTTTGCCCCAGGACACGGCAGGACGTGGCAGGGCCCATCAGCTCCTGGGTGCAGAGATTTACCGTGTCCCAAAAACACGTCTCGGGAAGAGCCCGGCAGAGCTGGGAATTACACACCGCCCACAGGAGCTCCAAACTGAATCAGCCTAAACCGCCTCAGCCATCGTTCCCCATTACACTCAATGACATCCCGGAACAAAATTCCCTGTTAATTACAAAGCCCTATGGAAACAGGAGCGCTCTCCTCTCGCTGGCTCTGACAAAAGCCTCAGCCTGACTGCTGCCCTCCCAGCCTGTTTGCTGTGGGTTTCTCCAGTTCCAGAGGACTTTGCCCAGGGGCCCATGCGCTGCCGCTGGCAATGGGAACATCCTGGGGGCGAGGGAGGAGTCTCTGCCAGTGGCATTTACAGCTTGCTACATTGGATGCATTTTGTGTTCACGCCTCGGTCATGTCCAGAACAAAGCCCAGATGTGAAGCTGGGGTTCCCAGCGAGGACCAAGGCTCCATGGAGGCGATGTGCAAGCTCCTACTCCTGCCTGGAAGCGTGGCCGGGCACAGCCCTGCTGAGCTCCCCGGACAGCCCCGAGGACCCTCGGCTTCCTGCAAGCCCCACAGGAAGAAATCAGTCACCGAAGCAGAAATCACAGCCAGAAAAAGCCCGTCATGGGCTCAAGGAGTCGCTCCCAAGAAGTGGTGACAGGCTGGGGAATCATTCCCTGCTGGTTTGGGCGTTTATATCAGCCTGAAAATGGGAATGTTGCCAAGCTGTGAACACACAGGGAATAAATGCAGGGAGAGAAAGGAAAACAGCAATGGCAAGGACCAGAGGGAGAAAAGTCCATTCGGGATCAGGGGAAGAACCTTAATATCGAGGAAGAGCTCAGGATCACCAAGATTCAGTCAAGGACTTGGTCCAAGAGAGCACCTTGGGCGGGAGGTCCCACAGAACCATGGCCGGGGCCGGAGCCAAGGCTCAGTTCCATGGTGCCCCGGGATCACGAGGATCCCTGTCCAGATGGAGTAAGATGGGCTGGCATGGCGGGAATGCTCCCAGTACCCATGACTCCTCCATTGCCCTGCTCCTGTCCCACTGCCACTCCCACCCCAGCCCTCTCCTCTGTTCCTGTGTCTCTGCTGCCCTCACATCTCGTCTTTTCCAATGGCCCCAGGAGCTCCAGGTTTCCAGGTCCCAAAACCGCTCTGTTCTCATTCCATATTTCCTCTGGAAAGCCATTTTTACTTGCGAGCCAGAAATATTAGTCAGCAAACTATACAGTGCAAGGCTAATGAGAACTAGATCGATTCATGAAAAGTACCTGCTCAGCACGTTTATTATTATTTTTCAAACATAACTCTATTGGATTCCAGCTTTTTTATTTCCCCCAGTCCCAATACGCTGCCCATTCCGTGACTCAAGAGATAGCTGCAATTGCTACAAACTACCTGATCTATGTATTCTTACAGCCTCTTTCCAGCTCCAGAATGGCTGACTCGATTTTTGTCATTTTTTTTATTCAAGAAATATCCCCTGTAGGCAGCTGGATGGACATTTCCTTTGGGATCCCAGCCTGTGTTCCAGGGTAAGAGCCAACACCAAACAGCCGCTATAAACCCTCTGAAAAACACAAGCCCCTCATCGATGTGACAGATATGCCACTATAATTAAAGTCTTTGGTAACAGGCCTTATGTAGCCAAAATATTCTATTTCCGGCTGCAGCACTGATCAGATCCTGATGACATTAATGAGCTGAGGCCTGGCTGCGGAAGCTGCTGTTAATTATGATGGAGAAAAACAACTCGTTTGTCTGGTGAGACGCCGGTACCTGCTGGGGACTGGCCCACCTGGATTCTCCTCCCAACCCAGCCCAAGGGTTTGTCCCTGCCCAGGCCTCGTGCTCTTTCTGCCAGATAGGAAAGATTAAAAGAGGTGTGAACCTTGACTTTCCAGCGAGCTGCTCCGTGCAGAGAACTGGCACTGCCAGGGAAGGAAAATGGGACTCAGCCTTCGCTTGGCTCCAGGGGGACCGCTGCCGGCCGGGAGCGGAGGGAGGCTCCCAGCTCAAACAGCCAAAGAAAGCCTGTTAAAATTATTATGGTAAAATTATTGTGATAAAATCATCAGGGTGCAGCCAGCCCATGGCTCTGAGCCCTGCAGCGCCTGCACCTCTCCAGGAGGCATTTCCCAGCCTTTCCATTTTCCCAACACAAAGTACATGGTAAAGAACCAGGCAGGTTTTCCGTCTGTTCCCTCATCTGCAGGGGAGCCGTTTCCATCCGCATCAACTTTCCTGGCCAGGACCAAAGACCGGACAATTTGGGAAAACAACCACCCCTGGTTTCCATGAGAAGGCCTGGGATCATCCATTAATGGGCACTCAGAGCTGGTCCCGTGGTTTGAAACACAGCCCTGCCCCACCAAGTGGTTACATAAAACCGGCCCCGCAGCGGTGATAGCGCGGCTCTGATGGGGATTGGCCACGACAGCCGCTGAGTTTGCTGAGGAAAATCAGATTTTCCTGGATTTTACCCCCGAGTCCCTCCCAGATAACAAGCTGGAGGAAGCACAATGGCATCTTGTGTTCTGGGTGTGCACAATTAACCAAGCTCCTCATGAAATTCCAGCTGCCAAGTCACTTCTGCAGGCAAAGACAGCAGCACTGGCGAAGGTGATGTGCTTGGAGGGTAATTAATGCCCACGTGTAATTAAGGGCAGAGCAGGGCCTGCAGCTTTAAAAGGACAATGCAGGAGGGACAAAGCGCCCAGCTGCTCCCCAGGATCCCTTCGGTTCATTCCTCCACAGCTACAGAAATCCTGGTTTTGTTTAGAAAAAAAAGAGCTTTTCTCGGCCGGCACCTGAAGCCCATTCCCACACCTGCCCCTGGCCCTGCCAGGGAAAACATCAGACTCTGAGGACCAGGCACTGTTTGCAAAGAGAATTATCAAATCCTGGAATGGGTTGAGTTGGAAGGGACCTTGAAGCCCATCCCATTCCACAGCTCCCACTGTCCCAGGCTGCTCCAAGCCCTGTCCAGCCTGGCCTTGGACACTGCCAGGGATCCAGGGGCAGCCACAGCTGCTCTGGGCATGCTGGGCCTCCCTACCCTCCCCACCCTCCTAGACAGGAATTCCTTCCCAATATGCCATCCGTCCCTGCCCTCTGGAAGGAAACATAATTCCAAATGTTTTCTTTTCTGGAGAAGGAGGAGCTGATCTCCAGGATTTGGGCAGAAGAGCTGGCACATCTCCTGCCAGCACTGCTCACCTGGCTTCTGCCCCAGCACCCTCTGGCATCCTGACACAACCCACGCAGGCAAACGCCGCTGGGTGACACATTTAATGAGATTTCATTTCGTTTTGAATTTTCTGCTTTTATTTTCCAGGAGTGCCGGTGTTCCACATGCTGGCGGTGCCACGCGGCGCTGGGGACGTTCCCTCTGCCGTTCCAACCTGCCCAGCCCAGCACAACGACAAAAAGCTTTCGTGCTCGTGAGTCCCAGCGAACACATTCCCACATGGAGCTGGCGTGCTCCCGCCGTGCTGCCCTTCACGCTCCTCTTCCTCACTGAGCAAAACAGCTCTGGCAGCCACAGGGCTCCTGCAGGGAGCTGCAGCCTTGGGCCGTGCTGCTCCATCCTGCGAGCGGCTGCTCCCGCCCCGGGCATGGAACCTGCCCTGGTTTAGGTGTTGTCGTGCTTGGTGACAGCTCCAAAAATGCTCCAAGTGTGGATTCCTTCCTGTGGTGACCGAGGGCCGGGTTTTGCCTTTCTCCTGGGCCTGGGCAGCAGCTGGCGGAGCTCTGCTGGCAAGGGCTGCGGCACAAGGAAAATGTCTCTCGGGATGATAAAAGTGCCACATAAATTAGATTTTAGAGAGTAACCAAGTGCCTCAGTGGACGTAACGTGGATGGGAATGCAAGGGGAGAATCCACAAATCAGGATTGGATGCATTTTCCTGAGTTCTGAAGCTTCCAATAGGCTGGTAGGAGTAACCAAAAGTAAGTAACTACTAATCCTGCCAGAGGAGGGGATTTAGCCCCACCTTTGGAGCAACCTGGTCTGGTGGGAGGTGTCCCTGCCCGTGGCAAGGGTTTGGAACAAGATGAGCTTTCAGCTCCCTTCCAAGCCATTTCCAATGCAAATCATTCCATGATTCTATGATTCTGTGATCTTTTCCAGTCATCCCCCAGCCCTGGCATGATAAGCCCTATCCCAGGGTAAGCACAGTGTCCCTGCAGCCGTCACAACCTGCTCCCATCTCCCCTGTGCCCTGCAGATGCTCACTGTGGACGCATCAGCCTCACAGCAGTTCCAGATCATCAATAGGAAATTGCTCCCATACCGCTGGAATAATTTACCCTGGAAACCTTTCAAAGAAAAGAATTTGACCTGAAACCTTATTTGCAGAGGCAACTCCGAAGCTTGTTGTAACCAAACAATAATTGGGTTTTCTGCCCACAAACAAGTGGCTGATGGCAGCGGCAGCGTTCAGGGCTCTGCCACAGCCCCCAGCCTGACCCCATGCTAACAAGGGATTGTTCTCCGTGAAACCGATGGCAAATAAACCCCAGCACTTCCCTCACAGCAAACCCTGCTTGGTCCCAGCCTTCTCCAGCGACTCATGTCATTTCTAACAGGTGACAGCAGGGCCACGCTCCCTCTGCCTCTGGAAGCCAGGAGCGCAAGGATTTCCCGGCATTGCTCGGAGCCACAGCTCCCGTTTCCTTGGGAGCACACGCGAGCTCTGCTCTGCTGCCAGGTTGGGATTCCCTCAGTCCTGCACACCCCGTGCCAGCCCTGGGGCCCAGGACAGGGCTACCAGCCCCTGCAGGTGGAGGTGTTGAGGAAACCACAGGGCTGGGTTTTTCCCACGGACAAATTCCCTCCTCACATCGCACGAGACAAAACAAAGCAGAAGCCATCGTCGAACATGAAGAGCCCAGCAAGAAGCCACCCCTCAAGCCAAGTGGCAAAACCCTGGCACAGGTTGGTGAGAGCAGCTGTGGCTGCCCCTGAATCCCTGGAGGTGTCCCAGGCCAGGCTGGACAGGGTCTGGAGCAGCCTGGGACGGTGGGAGGTGTCCCTGCCACGGAAGGGGTGGCACTGCTGGGCTCTAAGGTCCCTTCCAACCCACCCCATTTCAGATTCTGTGATGCCACACACCCTGCAGAGAACCCCCAGCCCTGCACGAGCTGGGGACGAGCTTCCACAGCCTGAGGGCATCTGCAGCAGGACCCTGAGCACCACCACTGCCCGCAGCCCAGTGAGGGCCTTGCTCCCCGCACAGTCCCTGCCCGCTCCATGCTCGGCTTCCAGGAGAAGCCAGCTGTGAGGCTTCAGTGACAAAACAGATGTGCCAGGTCAGAGAGGGGTCACAGGGGCTTTCAGTGCCTCTGGTCCCGTGTGGGGCAAACCAAGGCATCGTGTGAGCGCTGGCGCTGCCGGCACGTGGCCATCAACGTCATCCCTGTGTCCACAGTCCCTCAGGGCTCCCAGAGACTGACTCAAAAATTAAAAATAAGTGGGCTGCTCACGGCACTTTCAGTATTCCCCAGACACCTCAAAAAAAGCTTCCTGCTGCACATTACCTAATTCTGACACGACAGAAGGAGCAAATTCCTTTTCTCATGCTGCTGAGGTACACATCTCTCTCCGACGGCATCTCTGCGTGTGTGCACGAGCGCCTGGACATCTGTATCTCTATCTGACTCTATATCTGTATTTGCCTCCAACATCTTCTACAGGAAAGTGATAAGCAAAGTAGTTCTGTCAGGAAATTGGCTCCTGAGAAGGGAATCGCCGGCGGGTTCACAGCAGGTAGTGTTGTAAAGCAGGTATGAAAGGTGAGCAGAAAACTGACATTTCGGCTGGCGGAGAGAGAACGGCAATAGAAATATTTTCCACAACAACTTGGGGCTTTGCCTCTCATTTAAATGTGAATGAATATTGCCCTTCATTTTCAGTGGACTTTTAATGGAGGTTTTTCTTAGCTGCCTTCTGTAGCCTTTGTATTTAAATTTATATAGTTGGACACAAATTTAAGAGGAAAAGGAGATGAAATGTTCTGCTTTGACTGCTGATTTCCCTTCAAACTCATTGTGCATTTCAGGCCGTTTCCTCCCAGGCCTGCAAAGCTCAGTGTATGGAAATGCTGGAAGCAGAGGCGAAGGAGCTGCCCCACCAGCACAACTCACAGAGACACAGCTGAGCCACAGCCATGGGTTTCTGCTGCAAATACATTTCCGAGGCTATGAATAAAAACATGACTGAACAGCCAACAGCAAAGCTGTGGCAACACTTTCAGCCTCCCTGGCACCCTCAGCCAGGACCCTCAGCCAGGACCCTCAGCCTGGGACTCTCAGCCTGGACCCTCAGGCCGCCACAAGGTGCATTTCTGACAATGGGTTTGTCCCCGCTCCGTGTCCCCACACTGGGGCTGCAGCTGTGGAGGGACGGGCGGCTCTGGGACAGACAGACACCAACAGCTCAGCACAGAGCCGCTGGTCCGGGGCACTGCCGGGAGCGGGGAGCGGCTCTGGCGCAGGACACGTCACCCGTGCTCAGGGCTGCGGAGCGGAGCCCCCCCTGCGGAAGCTGCGGTCTCCTAACCTACTTCCCGGGAAGAGCAATTGAAAACTCTCAGAAGATAAAAAGATAATGAACAAATAACCTTCACTGCCACAAAGCCCCAGGTTCCCCTTTGTGCTGCTGCCTGATATTAATGATCCTGTCAGGGCTCCTAAAGAACTTCGTGGTCCAAGTGGGAAACAGGGCGTTTGTCCCAGAGTGCAGCCAGGAGCTCGCTTTCATTTCTTCCCAATCTTACGCCAGGAAGTTCTTACACTCTGCATCTAAGAAACCATATATTTATTTTTTCACATCTCCATGCTCCTGTTGATCTACTGGGGTTTGAAACAAAACGCCACTGTCTTTTCAGGAAAACGCTTGATGCATTGAACAACGGCAAATCATTAATTATTTCGAGCCTTTTATGCCACCACTGACACCACAGTGAAGAATTTAAAACATTTCCTCAGACAAGCAGCTCACTCACAGCAAACCACAGCATTGCCGGGTGTTTCAGAGCTCGTTTCATCCCGACAGCGCTGCGAGGAGCCCCGCCAGCAGCCTGCTCCACGTCCTTCCAGGACACACGGAGCACGAGGGGTGAAACTTAAATCCACAGCCGGAGCAGACCCTCCCCATGGAGATGAGCAAGAGGCCTTCAGGAATGGCTGCCCCTCTCCGTCAGCCCCTGCTCCCCAGGGACACAGCTCGGGACAGTGGCACCCATGAGTGGGGTCCCCCCAGCCACACGCCGAGGGATGGAGCAGGGATGGCACTGCTGCCTTCTCACACCTGATGGGCCCCACACACGAACGACCTCCTTTGTTGTCTGAAAAGGTGCCTCCATGGCCTGTGATTGCGCTAAATATCTGCTTTTCCCAGCCAAAAGTGCAACATCTTCATGTTCAGGCAGCTGCCGTGAGTCCCCGAGTCCTGGCAAGGCTGAGACCACAGCCCTGCTTGCTGGCAGACATGGACTGACCCCCGGGATCCAGCCCAGACCGATGCTGGGACAACACCTTCCCCAAACCAGCAAATACTGGAATTCACAAAAAACCTCACGACAAAAGGTTCATGGAGGTGCTGACCCTGCAGCCCCGACCCATGGCACCCCACTCCCTGCGCCCATGGCACTTCTGTCCTGCCAACAGCATCGGGGGAGCCCCAGGGATGGGCTCTCCTGGCTCCTCTGCCTGCTTGGATGGGTTGTTCAGGAGTGAAAATTCGGGAGAAAAAGAGCAAGGATTCATCCCAGCTCAGACAATGAACTGCTCGTTCAACATGGGAATGTGAACAAAGCAAACCTTGGATAATCAAATAGAAAAGGCTTTATTTAGAAGCAGAATGCTCAGGTTTTATCCAGCAGCACCAAACCCCTACTCACACACCTTCACCAAGCACAGCCAGAGGTTAATTTTATGACAGGTTTAACCAATGCCATTATCTGAAATGTGAAGAAACCCCCTGAAAATCAGCTCTTCCTCTGAGTGCAGCCTCCTCCTCCTCCCCAGCAGTGAAGCCAGCTGAGCTGTCAGACAGGCCACGCTCCAGGGAGGGCGCAAAGCCCATCCCCATCGCCGCTGCCAGGGAGAGCACACGGGCACAGCAGCAAAACCACAGGCACAAACTTCCAGCCACAGCTCCGCTCCCAGGCGTGCGCCCAGATCCACAGCACTGCGTGTGAGAGCCATGACTGGTGCTTTGGCCAGTTTCTCCGGATTTAAGCAAAAATAGAAAGACATAAATTACACCCAACAGGCGCAGAACCAGCCTGGGTGAGGAGACACTGTGGATCTCGGCAAGATGTGAAATCTCTGCGCTCGTGAGGGAATGACCTTCAAAACTCATTCAGCGCTCGCAGCCTGCGCCGTGACGGTTTCCTCACTTGCAAGACATTACACATTCCTGCTATGTTCTCCCTAATTTCGCATGGACTATAAATACTTGGCTTATAAGGCAGCATGAAAGCAAGCGAGAGCAAACATTTAAGTGGGGTAACCTTGCGAGCAGGAGGTAACAGGAGCAAATTCTTCATCCCTCAGGTCACGCATGCTAAATACCAGGATTCCCTGTTTACTATGCTACACATAAAATATCCACCGGAATATGGGACCAAGTAGTATTTTCTCTTTAAAAAAACCGACATGCAAAATGACGACACCTTGTCAAACTGTCTTAAGGGCAGAAAATCCAGATTTTTCTGAACTGCTCTGCCCACACTTCCTCTCCCAAACTACAGTTTCTCATTTAATTTGTATTAAAAACAACGTCTGAGAGACGAATTAGTTTGGCTTATGCAAAATAAACCGGGCTGCTGTTAGAGCTGTTTACTGGGTCACACTTTACAACCCCGGAGGGGGAGGTGAGCAGGGGACCGGCGCCCGTTACCACCATTCTTCAGTGGCATTTGCACAAATCACCCTATTCATCGATTTTAGACTGTTTAAGCCAAAATGACGGTGCCTCCCAGAGCCTGCAGCACCCTCGGTAGCCGTCCTTTCGCGTTATCACCCAGAGCAGGTTTGTGCCTGTAAATGAAAGGATGTTCACCCCTCCTTGGCATCACAGGGCCCCCGAGGCTGGACGGTGGGAGCTGTTGCTATTGACGTGTTGAGTCACCTTTACACAAAACTCTGCCCCGAATTTTCCATCGCCCACGGGCTGGGCTGGGGCCAGCCGCCTCCAGCAGCAATCCCCGCGCGTGCGGCTCCGCACAGGTTTTCGTGGGCTCCCTTGCAAGGATGATGCTGACGGCAGGAAAGAAGCGCAGGAGCAGCCGGAGCCAGGGACGCTCCTCTCAGTGCCCGATCACACGGTCCCGGTACCGGACTGGTTCCAGCGGAGCCCGGGAGTGCGTTTCCCCAGTTTTCAGCAATACGACATCCCACGACATCTGCGCGCTGAGCGATACCCCTCGCAGCACTGGCAGCGTGGGGACACGGCGTGGGGGGCGACGGCCCCGACCACGGGTCCTGGTGCTGGTCCCGATCCCGGTCCCGCCCGGCACGGGGGCGCCGAGGGCGGCGGATGCGCACCCGTCCCCGCCGCTCCGGACGATTACAAAACCCGAGCGCTCATCACGGCAATCCGGGCGCTAACGGGAGAGGCAGAGCGGGCACCCGGCTGCGGCGGGGCCGAGAGGGTCTGTCCCTGTCCGCAGCAGCCCCCGCGCATCCCTGCCCTGCAGCATCCCTGCCCCGCGGATCCCCGCGCATCCCTGCCCCGCTGCATCCCCCGTACTTCACTTCGCACCCACGTCCTCCCCGCGCTGCGCGCAGCCCCCGCGCCCGGTAGCGGAGGGCTCGTACCGAGCGGCTCCGCGGGGCTCGGCCGCTGCTCCCCTGGCCCCGGGGCGGCCGTGCCGGGCTGCCCCTGCCCCGCTCCGGCTGCGCT
>VZRN01000963.1:267254-298427 GCA_013397935.1 Dasyornis broadbenti
CAGGAGCCCCGCGCGGGAGGGGAACCGCGGGCGCTGAGGGGCGGCGGGGGAGCCGGGGGCGCACCGGGGGCACCGGGCACTCAGCGCTGCGGGGCTCCGCCGCACGTGTCCGCACCTCTGCCCGCTGCCCGCAGCCTGGCGCCCACCGAGGGGCTCCGCCACCCCGGGGGCAGCGGGTCAGGAGAGAGGGGCGGCCCCCAGCTTGGGCACCGGTGGCACCGAGCAGCGCCAGCGATGCCGAGCAGGGTCGGACAGTGGCAGGGGGTACCCGCACCCCAGACCCCTGATCAGAGGTGGAGCTGCCCCAGGGACTCTGTGTCCCCAAGGACTGCAGGTGACCAGGCATGACCCAGCAGGCCCAGAGGTCCCGGCCAAAGCACCAGCCTGTGCCCAGCTCTCTCGTCAGAGTCCAGTTCCATTTCCAGGCTAGTATTGCCGTGGAGGGTTGGCAGCTGCTGTGGTCCTTCGAGCAGAGCCAGCCAAAGTGGCAACGTGGCCCCCAGGACAGGAACTTCTTCGTTTGTTATGGAAGGAAACTTTTAAATCTCTGGTTCTTGGACAAAATGGACTCCAAGATGCATCAGTGTTGATGGGATGTAGCTGTTGCTGCTCTGGGGAAGTGGAATACCTGGTGGCAGCACCAGCAGTGACCGGGGAGGATGGGAATCCAGCCAGCACCGCTGCAGGCTTCTGCCTCCAGCCCCAGCCATTCCCTGCCCGGGTGTCCCATGCCCACAGCCACCCCCCAGGCCCCACCGGGAGGTTCAGCAGTGCTCCCCCCACACCCTGGCGCCGCTCCCTGACAAAAACCCAAATCGAGCAGGCCACAGTGAGGGCCCGTGTCGAGCTGTCCCCATCCCACTGAACCTTCCTGGCTCAGCTCCTCTTTGCCTGGGCTCTCAACTTTGTCCCCTCCAGCTGCATTCCCGGCTGCAGTGCAGCTCCCATCCGCCCCCCAGCAGCCTCCATGGACCACAGCTGCCCAGCTGCTCCCCATACTCTCTCTGCTCCAGCCTTGCTCATTCCCTGCCTTCCCAGACAGAAAGATGTTTTACAGAGCCACATTCCTCACCTTTCCCAACCATTCCCACCAGCCCTTCCAGATCACTCCTGGCTGCAGGGCAGAATCTCTTTCTGTATTTCTTTCCAGCTCCCATCGAAAGGCCACCTGCTCTCAGGCCAGTGGCTCTCCAGGCTCTCCCATCCCTGACCCACCATCCCTGCTCTGGGGACCTGACTCTCCTGTGTGTGGGGCTGGGATCCTTTAGGATCCTGCAGTCCAAGGGTTGTCTCATGATGGGCGATGGGAGATGAGTCTCTCGCAGCCAGTGCCCCCATCCCCAGCCAGGCTGGCTGTGTGAGGGCTGCCTGTCAGGCTGGGCACCTCTCCGTGACCCTGGTGCCCATGGAGGGCCCACTGAGGATCACGTTTGGTTATCTCAGTGTCCAACAGGCACTTAATCCAAACGTCCGGTTGATGTACAGGACAGAGCGGGAACACGACGTTGCAGGCAGTAGCGCTGCAGCAGTGAGGCAGTGGGAACAGCCTGGGAAGGACATTATCCTGCACAGAAAATGTCAGCAGAGCCAGGCACTTGGCCTGTGTGGGATGTGTGTCGGGAGGCTGGATCCTGCAGCTCCCAGGACCATGGGCTGTGCCCGGCACGTTGTCAGGGGCGTGATGCCGAGCCCGGAACAACAACGGCGCTTTTCACAGCCACGGCCCCGCTCCTGAACCATCTGGGCACTTGTACAAAGATGCTTGTATTCACCAAAGTGGCTGCTACTTTGTCATGGATCCCACTCTGCATAAATTGTTCATCTGCCTCCGAGCTCCCCTTCTGAACCAGCTGAGCTGTTACTGAAGAATGGGATCCTCGGCGCTGGCAGGTGCTGCTTTCAGCGCGAGCAGCCGGGGCTGAGCCAGCTGAGCAGTTTAATGAGCAGCGCATTCATGGCAGCCCGGCTGTGCCGAGCCTCTGCCTGGGCCACGGCACTGCTGCAACTTTGTTCCTGCACCCAGGGAACAGTTCTGTAGAGGTTCCAGTTTTCTGTGTTTTTTTTCCTTAAGACCCCTTGCTGAGGCAGCACAGGAGCCTCCTGGCTGAGTTCACCCCCCTCTGCTGCCTCTGACTCGTGCTGGGAGCAGGGAACATCACTGGAGGCCGACAGCACGTTCCTCTCTCAAAATACCTGACAAGGTTTCCACAGAGCGTATCAAAGGCTGGCAGATGCCTTTATAAAAGTACTCTCTGTTTGCAGCTTTGATCGACAGCAATGCACTTTTCATGAGTAATGTCTTTTTCTTTCCTTTTTAATAATTAATACTGTAAATCCTACAAATCCTCCCGATTTCGATTCTCTGTCACTTGCAGTTTTGAGCTAAAAAATTCAAACTGCGGCTTTCCAAATGTAAAGTGAATTCTTAGCTGTGTTTGCTTTCCAGCAGGTTAAATTTCACTAGGAGAGTTGCACAGGCTGCCCAGAGAAGCTGTGGCTGCTGGATCCCTTGAAATGTTCAAGCTCCTGGATGGGTCTTGGAGCAACCTGGGATAGTGGCAGGTGTCCCTGCCCATGGCAGGGAGTTGGAACAAGATGAGATTTAAGGTCCCTTCCGACCCAAACCATTCCAGGATTCTGTGTTTCTGTGCTTTCAACAGGAAATATCATTCATTATTTATTTTCTACATAATCCACGTATTTATCATCCATTACAACTCGTCACCCACAGGTAGCTGGAGCTTTGAGAGCAGAGCAGCTGCATGTGAGGTGTGGAGAACAACACGTGGCTGCTGCCCGGGCAGGGCTGGAGCAGAGCCCGGGGCTGCCGAGTGCCTGGTTTGGGGCCTGGCTGGAGACCCCAGCCAGCAGCCACAGGGGCAAGGGACGGCCCTTCATCTCTCAGTTGTGCAAATGTTGTAAGCGATAACTGCTTCTTGTGCCGAAATGACCGAAACGCGGCCCTCTGCTCTCAGGGCCGCTCCTTGTTTCCGTGCAGCCTGCTCTTGTTGGACCCATTTGGCATTTCCTGGTGCCGGGAGCGAGGCTGTGAGCTCCGCTTGGCCTTTCAGCAGGTACCTGCATCTGAAATTACACAAACCCGCTGTTCTCAGCATCCGAGCTCCAAAGGAGCCAGCGCTGGCTGGACGAGACATCCAAGTGGGGCCCAGCTCTCCGGGCTTGCCCATAGTTCAAGGGGTCAGCAGTGCTGCCCGCTTTCCCATCAGCCTTCCAAAGCTGCTGGATTCATCCCTGGGCAGCTCTCCAGGCTGCCTGGCACATCGTTCACCACCTCACATTTGCTCTCAGCTTCCTGTGCACCGAGAATTGATAGGAACAAAGCCCAAATTCTCTCTTATTCCTTAATTACTTTTTTTTTTTTTATGAAAAGGTTTGGAGAAGAAGACTGAACCTCTTCTCAAAAGAGTCTCACCTGGCTACTGCAACCAGCCTCAGAGCTCCTTCCCTCAGAGATCCTTCCTGGGTCTGGAATGAATGTCTGTCACCTCTTTACGCAATATTTTCCTACAATAATGAATAATTATAACACTATGGCAACGGCTGAGGGACTCACCGCTGGCTCCAGGCCAGTTTTAGCACTGCAGGCTGGTTCCAGACAGGAGATCTTTCCAGGGGGTGCAGCAGGGGAGCGTTCCACCATCAGTTCGTGTTTGGGGAGTGTGCGAGCCCTTCAGCGAGTGTTCCTGCATCTTTCACCCTCAGCTGGGCACTGATGGCCGTGGGGAACATTTGGATTTGGCCCAGCAGCTGAGCTGTCTCCTCCAGCCAAATGAGATCAATAAGTTGTTGTTATTTAGGCTCAGATGCTGTCCCTCAGACACAGAGAAGGAGGAGGCAAAGAATGGTGAGGAAAGGAGGAGGCAAAGTGAGAAAGAGAAGAGAAGGGGACAGGGCAGAAGAGGGTGACGAGGATGGAAGCCAAGCGTGAGAGGGGCAGGAGTGAAAGGAGGGGCTGGAATCACCTCAGCAGCCTCCCCGTGTGCACCCACAGGGGAATAAACCGGAGCATCCAGCGTCCCGACTCCCAGGCATGTAAAATTTTAACCATAATTTGCAATTCTAACCAGAGGATAAAATTTCAGCCTATTAAGAGGAGGTGGGAACCTGCAGGGCGATGCACATTAATTACTGCTTACATCCAGGGACAGGCTCATTAGACAGAGGCTCCTTCAGTTCCAGCACACAACTTCTGGCTCAAGGCTGATATTCCAGGGAGTAATTACAGAGCCTGTGCCACCGGGCAGATCAGAGGAGCTGACCACATCCAGCTCTTCACTCCCCCCGGATCTGCAGGGATGAGAGAGGCTCTGGCCATGGGGAAGAGCCCAGCAAGGAGCAGGGGCAAAGCTCAGGGCCTGGAGTGAGAGGACAAGGGGGAATGGCTTCCCACTGCCTGAAGGCAGGGATGGATGGGATATTGGGAATAATCCTTCCCTGGGAGGGTGGGGAGGCCCTGGTACAGGTGCCCAGAGCAGCTGTGGCTGCCCCTGGATCCCTGGCAGTGCCCAAGGCTGGGTTGGACGGGGCTTGGAGCAGCCTGGGACAGTGGGAGGTGTCCCTGCCCTGGCAGGGGGTGGCACTGGATGAGCCTTAAGATCTCTTCCGGCTCAAACCATTCCAGGATTCTACGATTCCACCATTGCACCAAATAACTTAAAAGTAAGACTTGTAATTGCCTGGTTTTACTTTGAAATGCAGCAGAGACACTTAGGTCTGACTGTGTGACTGTTCAAGCCAGCAATTCCCAGCAAAGCTTCGCTCCAGCCCCTTTCCCTGCTGGCAGAGCCCATCAGGTGAATCAGGACAAGCTTTGCTCCCTGTGCCCGTGGCAGAGTCTCCCCTTTGGCGGCTCCGTGCCTGTGCCTGGCTGGATGGGGCACACGGTCTCCTCCTCCCCTGAGTCCCTGAGTTGCAGTTGTACCTCAGCAGTCCCTAAAAAGTGCAGATACAATTCCCAGCCTCCTCGGGTGCTCACAGAGGTAACGCTGAAAGACGCTCTCGGCAGTTTTGTGCCAGCAAGATAAGCTCCGGTTTATATTTAGGGAATGCAGCTAGGGAATAGCTCTGAATCCAGCTCAGAGATCCATTTAAAACATTCCTGTAATTCTATTTACAGACTGTTTCTGTAAATGTTGTAACAGGCAGAGAGGAGGGTATGTCTGTGTGTCTCTGCCTCTGGGACTCTACTGTGAACTGGGAGGTCATAAAAACACATTACTGGGGTCGTGTGTCTGCCCAAAACACCCAGAGAAGCTCTGTCATGACCCACGTCTGGGCACCACAGCCAGGACTTCCGTTTCCTTTATGATTCTCCTGATATTCTGTGGTGTTTTCCCGAAAGTCCCACTTCCCGCTCTTCATGACTGAAAAGTAATCACAGACTCTGTCAAAAAAGAGAAATCTTTCTCTGCTGATTGTCAAAGAAAGCTGGAAAATGTGAGAGGCAGATGGCCCAGAGGGTGCTCAGCGGGGTCACAGATAAGACAGCAGGAGAAGCAGCCCTGGGGTTTTCACTCTCCATCCCAGGCTCTGCACCCCCGGCTCCTGATTTTCAGGCACGAGGACTTGGATTTGCTAATGCTCTCCCTGATGTGTGTGCAAGAATCTAACTGTAAAGAAATAATTTACAAGGAGGCTTGAAGGACTTGGGCACATAATCCCACAAGATCTGGTCTGTTCAGCTCTCCTGAAGCCCCACGCTCTAAAAGTCTGTGGGAACCCTCGTGTGTGTGAGGCTTCTGTCCTGCCCCCTCCCGGGGCTTGGCCCCCTGGCCATCAGTGGACACCTCGATGGTCTGGGAGGGCTTTTCCAGCCTCTGACTCTGGGATCCTGCGATTCTCGTCTTAACCAGAGAGGCCACCCTATGGTGAGACTCTGGATGAGCCCTTGTGAAAAAACCCAACCTGGATTCTGTGTTTTTCTCAAAGGCAGAAGAGCAGCCACTGCCAGGCCCAGCTGCCCACGGGCTGCCGGCCACATTCCGAGCCGAGCCCTGCCTCAAGCTGCACACGGAGTGCAGCCAAGCTGGCAGATTTCCCGCAGAAGAACCAAGGCTCATCCTCTGGTGTTAATTCGAGCTTGCTCCCCAGCCTCTGTGAGGGGACAGCAAGGTCCAAGCCCTTGGGAACCTCCTGGGACAGTTCTGTCCTTGAGGAAGGCAGGCAGGTGTGCGCCCCGAGGTGCCTGGGCCTGCTCACGGCACAGCCCAGCACTCTGCTCCTGCCGCTCCCTGCAACAGCAGAAGGTTTGACAAGCTTTGGATTGAATCCGGATTTAATTTAAACCACTCCTGGCATCTCTGCTTTGGACTCTGGGTGGATGGAGGGGCTCTCGCTTCGGCTCCTGTTCAGCCTCCCCGTGGGGGTGGAAGACCCTCCAGAGCTGCCCCTGGGCGGGGCAGGACAGAGCCAGGGGCAGCGGGCAGGGCTGATGTCCCCAGACCCCGCGGCTGCAGGGACATTTCTGTGGCTCTGGCACGAAGCAGGGCTGGCAGCTCTTCCCCCGCCTTTGCAAAGCCCTCACGGCGTGGGGAGCGGCCGTGCTCCCGCGGCCCCGCGTGCGGCTGGAGGCGATGGCTTCGCTGATGAACAGGGGATGACAGGAGCCTCCCTGGCACCACCCCAGCCCACGGATCCCATCCTGCCGGGCCCGCTCCGGCCGAGCCGCCGTGGCTCTGCAGGGTGCCGAGGGCAGCACGGTGACAGCACGGTGACAGCACGGTGACAGGTTCTGCTGGGGACAGCCCTGCACCACCGCCCTGCCGCAGAATCAGACACTCATTTTACCCCAGGAAAGGCTCCTCGTTCAGGTCTGAGGGATGTTAAAACGCTGCTTGCCAAGGGAACGTGGGGGGAAGCCCATCACCCTCAGGCACCCTCAGCCCCCAGGTCTGGGGCATCACAGAAAATGCATTTGCCTGGAGAGTGTTCCTTAACTTGCTTTCCTTAACTTGCTTTTATTGTTCTCTTAAATATGTTTAAAATTACTTTCTTCAAAATATTTCTGTTGTCTGAAGCAAATGGACTCCCGGGGTGCTGCTACAGCTACAGCTTCCAGTGCCTGGGTTGGATATTTACTGCTCCATTATTTTCATTCTGTATCCAGACTTTTGGGCAATCGTAGTCACGAGAGAATGGCAAAGGCAATAATTTGGGCATTTGCAGCCACGTCAGGAGGCTGCCAGCAGGGAGTGGATGATGCCCAGCATTTCGGAGGGATGGCGCATTTGGGGCGGGAGGAGGTGAGCGATGTGTGAGAGCTGTGCAGGGACCCCCGGCAGGGCAGGGTGCAGTGGGGCTCTCTGTGCCCCTGGGTGACACCCTTTGGGTGACACTGCCACATCTGAGCGTTTCCAGGCCCGGGTGGGGAAGGCGGGGCCGGGCACATCGGGGGCACGGGCTGGGGGTGGCGGGGATGAGCCCACCCAGCTCTGCCGGCACCCGGCTCCTTGTCCCCGTGACCTTTTGGGAACACAGAGACCACGGAGCTGACCTTCCCCAGAGCCTAAGGCGGCAATCCAGGCACTGGTCCACAGCCCCCAGCCTGCCCCAGGCACTGGTCCACAGCCCCCAGCCTGCCCCAGGCACCGGTCCACAGCCCCCAGCCTGCCCCAGGCACTCCAGACTGTTTCTATGGATAAGACCCTGGAAAGCCAACACAGAGACGATGTCCACTTGTTACCCAGGAAATGCCTTTTCTCCCCCAAACAGATGCTTTTCTGCAGGATAATGAATTAGAAGGAAAAAGAGGCTTTTCAAAGGGTTTTCCTCACGGGAGAGGAGGAGGGGGATGCAAGCTGTGGTGCTGCAGTGGGGCTGAACCCAGGCATGGGGTAACAAATTAAACCTTGCCTTCCTCGTAGGAAACCCTGGGGTTTGGGCTGCTGCTTTGTTTGGATATGTTTTCTCCTTTGGGTAACACTACCCTTTACGTAGAGTCAATATGAAATACTCTCATCCCTGTGGATTCCTGAGTGCTGTCTGGGAGCCAGAGCCTGTGCCGAGCTGCAGAAAAGAAATTAAAAAGTAGGGATGTGCACAAGAACTGCAAGAGTTCCTGTAACTGAAAACACCCTGGCGGAAGCACATTTCGGAAAGCAATTGGCATCCGTATTAACTGGAAGGAAAGCAGCCCCTTTAAATACATCACCAAACACTGGTGTTAAACGGGCAGGTTCATTAGCCCAGGTCAGATTTTTATACATTTCATGCTTCTAATGAACAAAGAGACTGAGGAGAAAACAGAGAGAGAAGAAAACCGATGAAGAGAAAAATGCCGTTGGATGGGAGGGCTCAGGACCAGGCAGAGCTGGGGGTGTGTCGGGAGCAGCGGGATCACGGGAATGGTTTCAGTGCAGGGAGTGCTCTCTCCTGGCCCTGGGCAGGAGCAGAGGGCAATGGGCCACGGGGCGATGACACACACGTTCCCAATGCACCGGCAACCAGGGGGATGTGGAAGAGCCACAATCAGGAACTTCTGAGTCTGAAGGGAGGGAGCTGACCCAGTGCTGCTGATTTTGAATTCACCTTTGAATGCCAGGGAAAACCAGAACGAAAGTGCTGATGCTGCAGTGAAAATCAAGCAGACTGGCAGATTTTCAGACAGGAAAAGTAATGGAAAAACTGAGACAGAGACAAAAATATACTTGTTGCTAATACAGGTTTATAGGCAGTAGATTCTGTCAAATAAATGTGCTTCTGCTCCTTGATAAGATCACAGGTCAGTGGAATTCACAGAATCATGGAATCACAGAATCCCGGAATAGTTTGGACTGGAAGAGACCATAAAGCTCATCCAGTGCCACCCCTGCCATGGGCAGGGACACCTTCCGCTGTCCCAGGCTGCTCCAAGCCCTTTCCAGCCTGGCCTTGGACATTCCAGGGATCCAGGGGCAGCCACAGCTGCTCTGGGCACCTGTGCCAGGCCTGCCCACCCTCCCAGGGAGGAATCTCATCCCAATATCCCATCCATCCCTGCCCTCTGGCAGTCCGTAGTGCCGATGTGCCCTCACACGGGGCTGTGAGGAGACATCAGCCCGAGGCGGTGAGGGGAGGAGGCACTGGCAGCTGGCAGGGCTGTGCCGTGCCCATGGCACAGCACCAGGGGCACAGCACCACGGGCACAGCACCACGGGCACAGCCCGGCCTGCGGAGGGGCTCACCAGGGACTGGGGATAATTTTTTTCTAATCTGCAGATTGTTAGCAAATGCAAGATCACTGCTGATAAAACATATGGATGATTAAGAGCCTGGCAGGAGAGTCACTAACAAGGAAGAGCAGCTGAGGCACACAGTGGTCCCAAACACTCCGCTCATCCAAACGGAGAGGCTTTAATAAGGCTGGGAATAAAACTGGAGATGTGAGTGCGAGAGCCTGGCCGTGCCCAGGCACTGGGCCGTGATGAGGCTGCTGGAGATTGCTCTTAGAAAGCCCTGGGAGGGCACGGGGGGAAAACAACGCACCAGGAGCAGCCCGGGTGCTCCCTGGCAAACAAAGCCACCAGCCAGAAGAGCAGGGCAGTGAATTTGCCCATGGAAAATTCAATTACCCAGTGTTTAGCCCGGCCCTGGAGATCTGCATTCAGGTTTGGTGTTTGAGTGTTTAACAGAGATGTGCAGCAAGTGCAGAGAGAATGAGTAAAATCCCTGAGAGGCTGCAAAAACACCCCACGAGCTCCATCTGCTTAACTTACATGGAATCCTGAGAGCCGCCTTTATTGAAGTGTGTAAATATCTTTATGGTAAGGAAAGCACCCGATGGCTAAAGGTGCTTTTATTTCATACAGAAAGGCAGAGATGGAGCCGGTGGCCGGGAGAAAAAGCAGGGAAGCTGAGAGGGGCAGCACTTGGAGCTCGCAGGGCCAGGCCACCCTTGGGAGCTGGGACCGGTGACTCCCCACACCCTTCAGTCCTGTTCCTGCAAAATGTGTCTCACAGGAGCACAGGCTCCTGCCCACGGAGCCAGAGATGAGCCTCCTCTGCTGATTCTCCCTGGCCCTGAGTCTGCAGCTGGTTTGGACCCTGGAAACAAATCTCTAAATGTGGTTCTTCAAAAAGCGGAGAGGGAAGATGAAAGGGAGAGGAGTTAAAAACGAGATAAAGGTTTGGAAAGCAAACAGCAATTAACCTTCCTGCTCTGAAATCCCGGCTTCTCAGAGCTTTGAACATTGCACTGGGAGGGGAACAGCCCCTGCTGCGGCACAGCCCTGTCGGGATGGGGCTGGGGGACACCATGGGTGGCACAGCCCTGTCGGGGTGGGGCTGGGGGACACCATGGGTGGCACAGCCCTGTCGGGATGGGGCTGGGGGACAGGGCTCTGGGACACACGAAGGCAGCTGGGAAGAGCAGGATGGGAGCGCAGCCTCAGAACATCCTGGGTGGGACCCCGATCTCAGGGTCCCTTCTGAGGCCAGTGCTCAGCTCCCACCACCCCTGAGCTGCCCACCGGGCACAGACAGAGCTGTGGCCACATTCCCTGTGCCCAGCACAAACAGGGCACAGCCGCTGGCCCGAGACATCAGCAATCCAGGGAAGAGCTGTCAGCATCCCTCAGGAGTGGGAATACTCATACATATGGAGTGGAAATTAGCTCAGGCGAGAGCAGAGCAGCTCGGCAGAGCCGTGCAGCTCCTGGCACAGCCATTGCCATGGTACCTGTCAGCAGCTCCGCATTGTTTCACACGTCCCACTGCTCTGAAAGGAGCTTTTTTAAGCAGCAGCGTTTGAAAACTGAGCAATGGAGATAACAGTGGCACCCGTAAACCCCGTGAACTCGGCGTCTTTGGGATCTGCATTAACTCAATATATTCCAGAGTGTCCCCCCGGGAGCGCCGAACCGAACAAAGTCTGCTGCTGCTGTTTGACCGCATCACAAATTATTCCACAAGCAAACGGATCCCTTCTAACTTGGAGATTTGTAACAGTGGCAAAATCAGGTTTTCACTCCAAGAATGCGAGTTTCACCATCAGCACAGTGCTTGTGTATCTGCCAGGCTCCCTCACACTGGGGAGATCCCATACCCTCCCATGAGGTCACTGGGTGCTTTGTAGAATCCCAGAATCCCAGGATGCCTGAGGCTGGAAAAGCCCTCCCAGACCATCGAGTCCAAGCTGTGCGCAAGCCCCACCTTGTCGCCAGCCCAGGGCACTGAGTGCCACATCCAGGAATTCCTTGGACACCTCCAGGGATGGGGACTCCACCACTGCCCTGGGCAGCCCCTTCCAATGTCTGATCACCCTTCCTGTGAAGAAATTCCTGCTGAAGTCCAACCTGAACCTCCCCTGGCCCAGCTGGAGGCCATTTCTTCTTGTCCTGTCCCTTGTTCCCTGGGAGAAGAGCCTGACGCCACCTGACTACAGAGAATTAGAATAAATAGAATAATTGTAATAAGAGATTACAATCAGGCCCATTTGAGTTTTTTCTGTCAGTTTCTGACCCTTTGTCCCAGTTATGCCGTGGTTGAGCTGTCCCTGGGAGCCCAGAGCCGCTGGTTTCGGCCCCACTCGGGGCGGTCGGAGTGGCAGGACCCGCGGGAAGGGCTGGGCTGGGGTCCCACGCCCGAGCCTCTCTGGCCGGGAGCCAGGAACGCCTGGCACACACTTCCAGAACGACCACAGCCCCGCCAGTGCCAGCAGCTCTCAGTGCAACGACGTGCCAAGGGAAAAGGCAGGGTTCCCATGGGAACGGAAAGTGCTGACATTTCCAAACTAAAAAAAGAAAGAAGCAGCAAAGTACGTGCTCAGCAGGACGCCGTGGACATGCATGTGGGGGGATCTGCCTTGTCTTTCCCCTCTCCTGGGCTCCAGAGTAAGATACTTCTAAAGCAGCTCACGACAGAGCCCTGGCTCGGCTCAGAGCCACGAGGCAAAGTTCTGTTTCCCTGCTCTGGGTGTTTTAGCTGAGGCCAATTACCTGCAAGATTAATTTTTGTGCGGGGATGTGTCGTGCAGCATTTACCTGAAACCACATTAAAGGAGACGGAGCGTCCACGTGAAATCCTGCTGAGGCGTTTATCTCCCTCATGCAAAATGATTGAGATAAATAAGGCAAATTAAGCTGCCATATCGTTGTAGCTAAATTATTTGTAATGGCACCACGAAATGTACTGGCTGTATGGCAATTAAGTGTCCTGGAGATTCGGGAGGGAAGATCTTTAGCTCAGAGAGATGTTTCTCTGTGTGTCAGATCGAAGTGACGGTAGCAGTGGATGGGGACGCTGGCGTTGCACACCCGCTTCTCCGGCGCTGCCCCGGATGCAGCCGGTCCCTGCCAGCCTGGGAGAGCTGCTGCCATCCCAGCTCTTCTCTGTGGCACGGCTTTGCCATTTAAAACCCGGTCTTCGCAGAGTGAAGAAGAGAAGCCGGTGAAGATGTTGGTTGCTCACTCCTGCTCATTCCAATCCATCCCACAGCACGGAGCCCGGGAGGGCAGAGAGGAGGCTTCTGGTCCGGGAGAGGGGGTTGTGAGTGCCTGGAAGGCAGCCTGAGGAAGGGAAACAAAAAGGCTTTACCAAATGTTCCTGACAGAATGAACAAAAATAGCAAATGATTAATGTCATAGTTTAGGAATATCAAAAAGTGCCAGTTCTTGGGATCAGGGAGCAGTTTCAAGGGGAAGGTTGTGCTGCCAGCTGGAAGAGTGACCTGCGGCACCCAAAGGCTCCCACAATGAACCACCGCTTATCCCGTTTGAAAATCTGAACACTGGCAAAAAACACACCTAATGCCCTGGTGACCAGAGGTGAACTCCCAGGAAAAGGCAAAGAAAATTTGACTGAAGTGTCCAATTTTTTTCCCTTGAGGACTCACAGCAGAGTTAAAACTCAGACCATGAGATCTGTGGGTCAGAATTTCATCTTCAGAGCCAGCAGACTCCAGCCTGGAGCACACCCCCACACAATTCCAAGTCTGTTTCTCTGGATGTTGCACGTGAAAACACAAATGTTTTTAGGCACTTGTTCTCACAAAGCATTCAGGAGTATTTCCGCCTCTTCCCTGTACTTTCTCTTGTCCCTGTGCTGGCTCTGAGGCTGCTCCATCGAGGCTTTGCCTTCTGGAAGGCAGAACCACTCCACTGAAGAAGCGGAAGAGGAGGGAGTGGTTTCCCAAGCAACGGTATCCAGGTGAGAGCAGGGCCCTCCCTGCTCATCCTCCTCGTGGTGGGGCCCTGGGCACCGGCTGCGCAGCCGGGACCCTCTCCAGCTGCCAGGGAAGTGTTGGAAGGGCAAATTGCTCATCCGCTGTGCGGTGGGAAGCACTCACCAGCCTGTGGGTGGCATCTGAGACTGCTGCTGCCACCCAGGGGGGTGGTTAGGGCAGGGCCGCTCGGACACCGGAGCCTTCCTGAGAGCCTGGCAGTGCTCCGGCTGCTGCAGAGCTGTTTGCTAACCCAGCTCATGCCTGGCTCCCTCCCTCGCTCTCACTTCGTGACGCTGAACGACAGCCGCAGGTTTATTGATGCCGTGCAAAGCTACTCCTGAAACAAACATCGGGGAAGGGCGGGAGCGTCGCCTGCCTCTCGTGTGCCCCAGGCAGGAGGGGCAAAGCCCGGGGGGCTCTGCAGACCCGCCCGCAGACCCAGAGCCACGGGAGCTCCGGGACAGCACCCGCAGAGCGGCAGCCGCGCCCGCGGGAGGCTCGGCAGGAGCAGCCCCCCCTCACCCGGCCCTCCGCAGCCTTTGCGGGGCTGTGCAGGTGAGTCAGGGCCGGGCAGCTGCCCTCGCTGGGAGACACTGACTCATCCCGAGCACCGGCACTGCTGGCCACCGCGAGAGCTGACCTGGCTCTCCCCGAGCAAGGCGGCAAACAGCAGGAATCCTGCACTTCGTGTGTCGGGGGGGTCAGCAGCAGAAAGAGTGAGGGTAAAGCCCTTCGTGCCCGTGTCAAGTCCATTGCTGATGGCACTCGGGCGGAACAGAGAGCAAGGAGCCCGTTTGGGGATGGCATTCACTCAGCCGGGCCAGGAGGCTCCAAGCAGAAGCACCCGTTGGCACGGGCAGAGGCACTGAGCAGCCTCCTCGGACCCTCACCGAGACCACGGGCCACCCCCTCCCGCAGCAAAGCAATTTGTGACTGCCTCCAGGAAGGATTCGTGACAGTCCTGACATCCAGACACCGCCAGGTGATGGGGTTTCCGTCCCACTCGTGTGTTTCAGGAACAGGAGGATGAAACCTCCTGCAGTCCCTGCCATGGTACTGCTCAGGTTTCCCTTCGGGGCAGGCAGGTGCCTGGAGCAGCACATCTCCACGGTGGCTGAAGGAAATGGTTTTCCATGGGTTTGTTGTCTGTGTTGATTGTGCTGCAGAAGACTGGAGGAGTTCTGTCTTCATCCTTTGGATGCCCACAGCAGCTGAGCAGGGGCTCCTGCCCGCTCTGGCAGCAGGTGAAGGGTGCCCTGCACACAGCATTCCTGGGGACAGTCCCTTGGCTGCTTCCCTGGGCCACTCTCATCAAACCACAGTCTCATTTATCTGATTGGCTTAGTCTGTAACCCCCTTCTATTTCCAGAAGAGCACCAGGAGCTGTTTTCTGCCATTGCTTTCATGGCTCAGGGGCAGAGTTTCCAATCTGGAGTTGGAGAAGCAAATCCACTCCTCCTTCAGGAGGCTGAGGACAATCTGTTGAAGACAAATTGTTGAAGGCAATCTGTTCCTCTCAGGACGGCTTCCCAATGACAGGGCTCTGAAGACGTGCTTGTCCCTGATGGTGTTTGCTCCACCATTGCCTGTGTATTGGCAAAAACAGGAATATGGGCAGGGCATGGGCATACGAGACAGTCACAGGAGCAGACTGCAAGTCCTGATTCCGTTCCCTTAACTGCAGCATGAATATTTTATAACAAGGCCGAAAAAAACCCCATGCAAAACTGCACCAAACTATTTTAAATTCCTCCACAGAAAACTGGCCACGAAGGGGATTATAAAGGCAATTCCTCCCTCAATTCCCAACATTCTGCTCCTCAGCATTTAATGAACTGTGCTATTTTAATGCACTTTTGAAGCACGTCATCTGCATTCTAACCACTGACCTTTTCCTAATGCCCTTCAGACATCCAACAAATAGGTTACATCTGTTCCTTCCAAAGCAAGGCAAGACATGGAGACCAGCATCTCCCGGGGTCTGGAGTGGCACAGCCTCATCTTCGCTGTCTGACACAACCTGTGAGGCAGAATGTGAGTGCCCAGAGCCCCGGAGCCACGTGAGCCTTTCTGCTCCGGCCGTGCCCAGCACAGGTAGCCCTGGCTGGCGGCACAGCTCCTGGCGTGTGGTCCCCACCAGCTCTGGCCTTTGGCTCTCCCCGTGCACGCTGGGGTGAGAGCTGGTGAGGTGGAAACCCACCTGGTGACCCGTGAGCGGGCTGCAGGGACCCCCGCTGGAAACCGCTTCCCAAGAGACCGTGAGCGGGGTTTATTCGCTCCCACGAGGAGAAAAACCTGCCTGATTGCAGTTTGGTGACAAAACCCCCCCCAAGGCTGCCTCCTCTGACACAGCATGGAACTGAACTCCGATGTGTCACTACTCATCACTCACCATATGATCCGATGGCTGGGAACGCGCATGACCAGGGACAAACCTGAGATGCCCTTTTTCTTGTGTGGCCTTTTGCTTTTCAAAGCTCTTTGCAAAGGGTTACGATTATTTTCCCCCACTTTTACAGGTGCACCAAACCATGAATTATAGTCTAACAGAAACAGGCAATGGGAGATGTTTGGTGCCCATCAGCTGAAGGAATGAAAGCATTTACCAGTCCTGCTTTCACTCATGCTTGGATTTTTCTGGCACCTTTACCAGCATTGAAAAGCCGTGAAAAAAAGTCAAATGGATGCAAGAAGAGAAGTAATTCTGTTCTTGTTTTTCATTGGAGATGGGAAAGCCCAGGTAAGGGTAAAGCAAAGTCAGGTGCCTTTACAGTAGTGCTGTGTATGGACAGGTGACTTCCCAGGCAATGTTCGAGCCCTGCCAGGGCCCCAGATCTCACCGGGGTGACAGGGGCTGGGCTGAGCAGAGCTGAGCCTCCCTGGGCGTTGGATGGTGCAGCACAGGGCAGCTCCCCTGGCCCACCCAGCTCTGCAGGTGGTGCTGCTTCACCCGTTCTTGGACCTTGCTGAAACCCACCAGGAATTCTCTGTTTCTGTGGACTTCCAAGTGGCTGCCTGAGGAGATGCTGGCTGCTAAACCTCCTTCTTCGTGTGTTGGGAGGCTTCAAATGCCTTGACTCTGCTGCCACGTCTGTCTTGGCCAGCAGAGGAAAACTCCAGCCTGGAGTTCAAGCCCTGGCTTTGTGTTATCACCACCCAGGGCTGTTTTTTGTGGTCCCAAACAAGGCAAGGACACACAGCCCAAGAGGCTGGGACAAACCTCATCTGCAGGTCAGAGAGGAGGCTGGAGCACAGATTTACCCTCACGCACACAAACCCCACACATCCTGCAATTCTGCCGAATTTCATAAATGTGCTGTGACACAATGGTTACATCTGGGAGCTATTTCTGTAAAAAGCACGGAGCTGATGTGACCCTGTCTGCTCCAGAAACACGCCGGGTTGATGCACACAGCGTCCACAGGCCATCCCCAAACACCGGCCTTCAAAAACAACTGCGGTTCCATCTCAGTGCCACCAGAGCTGCAGGTTTCCTCATGAGGAAAGGCTCCGGTTCCAGAGGGGGCAGGAGATGCTCTGGCTTGGCCTGATTGGGCTGGGGAGTAAGGTCAGCCTGGCCCGAGCCCTGTGTATCCCTTCCATTGCCTCTCCAACTCTACAGCAAGCCCTCAGAAGAAGAGCAGACTGTGAAAGTCAAACGACTATATGAATATTTATTCACATATTATATGCATAATAATTAATATAAATGGATATATTAATTTGTTATAACAAATCGTGTATGTTATTTTATATTTACTATGTTTTATATGAATATAAATGAATATATTCACTTGCCAAGGAAGTCAGTGGGCATGAAGTGGGCTCAGCTGCTCACAGGATCAGGCCCATCAACAACAGCTTTATGCTGTTTCCAGGAAATCACAGTGTTTAGACAGGAAAGGTGTTCAGCCATGAAAAATACAGATATTCTCGCAAAGCTCGTGCTCTGAGCCGTTCAGTTTGTCGATGTCGGCGGTGACCAGGTAAGAGAGGCAGAAGCAAAACCTGGGGTGTGGGAAAAACAGAATCTACAGCTGCAGGGAGAGAAGGCAGCGGGGCAGTCAGCGGGGATTGTCCCCAGGGACTCTGTAATTTGATTTTCCCCCTGTGTGGTGCAGTGCAGGCCTGTTCCCGCCAGGCACAGCCACTTCTGACCCCACTCAGCGGCTGAAGGAGGTGCTGAGCTCTGAGCGCTCTGCTCAGCGCTGCTCCACATCACAGGCCAGGAGCTCGGCACTTGAGGGCCAGGTCTGCCAGAACCAAGCCCTAATGAATACAGCACAATAAGATGCTGGAGGTACAGACAGGGTGACAAGAGGGCAGGTGACAGGCAGCGTCCCACGGGAGCCCTGCAGTGCCCCGGGCAGTCCCAGCCTGAATCCAATGCTCAGAGCTGCCTCTGCTCTCCCCTCCCACAAGGCCTCGGCATCCTCAGTGGGACACCGTAATTAAGCTGACATAGAAGAACACAACCCTTCTTCAAAGGGCTGGCATATTGTTTGGGGATTTCTCCTGTAGCTGCATGACTGCACCCAGGGGCAATATGAATATCGGAAAAGGAAAAAGGGAAAGGAGGCAGCAAGTAGAAACGGGAATGGCAGTAAGCGAGGAAGCACAGAGCAGTGCGATAGAGACGGTGTGCAGAAAGAGAAAACCAAGACAGGAAGAAAATGCGTTGTCTTTGCACGCAGTGAGGCAGAGAAAGGACTGATGGAGCACTCCCGGCCCTGCCCCAGAGACCTTCAGAGGAACGCAGTTCCCTGCACCAACATAGACTTTCAGAGGAAGGCAGTTCCCTGTGCCAACACAGACCTTCAGAGGAACGCAGCTGGCGCAAGACTGGGTTGGGCTGGACCCCGAGGTCTCCACAGAGGCTGTGCCAAGGGCTGGAACGTGCAGATCCCGAGCTGTCCTCCCCAGGACCCTGCCTGTAGCAGAACCAGGAATCGGGCCCGAGCAGCCCTTGCTCTGGCTGCTGCCATGAGGATGCTCTGGTCAGAGGCAGCACCTCCCACCAGCACCCCAGGGACACCTCAGAGCCCCGAGGGGAGAGGCACCCCCCTCACTGCACCTTTAAAAGCGGGTTGGGAGTGAACGAAAGAGTGCCGGGAGCTGCTGCCCGGCTGCACAGGGAGGCAGGAGAGGAAGACAGATCCACTCCCATGCAGGGACAGATCCGCTCTGCAGGGCACTGTCGGTGGGTGCTGAATTACACAGATTTACCCACTTGTTTATGGCCACGGTTTGCCTTGTTTCATCCATAACGAACACATTCCCAGAAAAACACAAAGAAGGAAAAATCCTCTGAGGTAAGGAGCAATAGAGAGATAAGTCTGATAAGGAAGACAACTATTAATAGCAATTATGCTTTAATTACTGTGCCTAATCTTTTTGAACCAGCAGTTTCTAGCATGTCCTCTACCAAACAAAGAATTTAACTCTTCTGGCTCTGTGTTCCACGAGCTGTAGGAGGAAAATGAGTGGATGTAGTTCCAGTAGATTCACTAGCAGCTGGATATAAAATGGCTTTGAGGACATTTACATCAACTGTGCCCGAGAGCAGATGCTACGAGAAAGGCAGGAGTTGCTCTGTGAGGGCACAACGCTGCGGGAGAGCACAAACAACCCCAACACTTCTCTTGTCTTGACGCCTGTTTCTCCAGGGCAAGGGAATTCTGCCCTGAGGCTGCTGCCATAAAACTCTGGGCATAAAAAAGGCACTGAAAAGGACACGAAACAGTCTAGACAGAGAGAAGCACTTCAGTACCGCTGGAAGGAAACAGGGCCGTGGCTCGGAGCCATGGCTCGGCCAGCACTGATGTTCGTGCTGCCCGGCAATCCAGGCACGTAGCCGAGCCCAGCCGAGGGCTGTGTTCAGCTTCTCCGCACGCTGAGCCTGCCCAGGGGCAAAGGGATGCGTGGACAGAGCCCTCTCCAAGGGCCTCCCTTCACCTTGCTCTGAGCCACGACAAAATAGCCAAGAAGTCAAAAAACCCCAATTCATCAATCCCTGCGGGCCATGGTCAGGTGTAGAATGAACCTGGAATGGTTTGGGTCAGAAGCAACCTTAAAGATGATCTGATTTCAATCCTCACTAATGCTGGCAGCAATTATTAAGCTTTAGTTTAATCAATTAATTAATTAATTAAGTAGGTACTGAAGATGAGGATTCACTTGGGGGTGAACACAACTATACTGTGACTGCAACTAAATGTAAAAGTGCCCATTGAGAAATTGCATTTTCCTGCATAATCTCACATGTTCAATACCCCTTGGGGGTATCTCAGGAGACTTTTCCCCACTGTCTTTGGGGTAAATATTTTTGAAAGCAAACTCTAGTAGTGTTAACTTTTGAAAAACACTGAACTACAGCAAAAGCAATTTGGTAAAAACCCCCTAATAGTACATGCCAAAGCATTTTCCAGTCTTGCAGATGCTGGATTTTGGGTTGATGCAAGGGGGTGTGTGCCGTGTGTGTGTGTGTGTGATTGTCTTATTTTTTGTCCACAGAAAACTGATAAGCAAGAAGTTGATTGTCTAATGCTAGAAATGAATCTTTTTGTACATCTGAATAAACAGTCCTGCCAAGCACTGTGGAACAACCGGCCTTTGCTTTGAAATCACGCACAAATCTAAATTAGATAGAAAGATTGGTCACTGAACATCAGAATTTCTACCAGTACTTTGATTATCTGTCTCGAATTAAAGAGAGGCCCCAAGATCAAACTCGGCACAATGGCACTGAAAGTTCCCACAGTGCAGGGGGCAGAACACAAACCTTGCAGGGGTGAGGAAAGCAAATCTGTGTCAGCAGCGATTCACCTGCAGAGAACCCGGGGGTGCTGCGACACCCTGGGAGCTCACTGTCAGCAAATGGCAAGGTCAGAGCCACCAGAACCCGTGCCCAAGGGCTCCCTGCAATTCAATCCAGCCTTGGAAAGAAACGAATTTACAAAGGTGCTTGTCAGGAGAAAGGGATTCACACTGCCCTTCGCCTGGCGGGGTAAGGTCCAGCTGAGAGGGACCAGAAGGGCTGTGGGGTGACTGTGGGGTGACTGGGGTGACTGTGGGGTGACTGGGGTGACTGTGGGGTGACCACGGGGTGACTGGGGGGTGACTGCGGGTGCAGGGCACAGCCAAGACCAAGCTGTGGTTCTTCAGAACGGGAAGTGCCCATGGCCTGACCCGGGCTCAGAGCACGGCGGGTCCCAGTGCAGGGGTTTGTAGAGAAACTGGGAGGCTGGATCCAAGCTCAGAAAGGCCTGAAGGACAGGTCCATGACAGGGACAGTCCTACCTACACGCAAAAACGTCTCTAAGCAAACAGCTGAGAGTGTCTCTGCAGAGACAGAGCAGCAATTCCATGAACAGCAGAACTAAAGACACCCGATCCCAAAGCAGCTGTGTCCTGTCCCCAGACACCTCCTGAGAGGCCCCCAGTGCTTCCTCACCCTCCAGCTCGAGGGGACAATTACCCTGTGCCGGGCTGACAACCAGCACCCCTTTCTGAGGCCTCAGATCCCGGTTTCCAGCCCTGCACACTCTGCCGTGGGCACACGGGAGGCACAAGGGCTCTGCGAGGGAGCCGTGCAGGCAGCCAGATGGTGTGACTGCAACGCTTCATCCTGGGGAAAACTGGGCTAAAAATGTAGATCACTGTGACAGAGACAATCTTGAGGCACAGGCTTAAGAGGCTGCACTAAAACCGTCTGAGGATGACCTTTGTGAAGAGGTCCGCAGGAATAATTACTCCTCTCTGAGCACCTGCTGTTTGCTCCCCGCTTTATCCAGGCAGGATCATGCCCTTGGTGGCTGTTTTGGCTGAAGACACCTGAAGCTCCTCACAGGACCCTGCACAGCCCTGCCTGCACACAGCTCTGCTGCTCGTCTTCACACGCCCTGAGCACCGGGCTGTTGTGAACGGAAGGGTTTGTTGTGAAATCACTCAGTCTGGAGTAACTGAATTACTCAAGTTTTAGTTGAACCAATTAACTGATATAGTACATGGCTCTTGCTCTCTTAGATGAGGAGAAGCATCTTGCTTTCAGCTCATGTCTCACTGTGAAAGTGATTTTTTTTAAACACTTTAATCTAATTAACTTGTTGAGACTGAGAATCTGTTGAAGGCGCTCAGGTGATGAGAATGGGATTGTTGCTGTGTGTGGTTCTAAGCAGGGAGAGAAATCTCTGTGAGGATGAAGGGGCTTGGAAAAATGATACTCTTAGGATACAGCTGACAGTGCAGGATGTCTCGCTGGCTGACCTGCTGTCCTGCTAAAATGCAGCTGGAAAGGGAAAGCAATCAGGAAGAAGCACTTTCGGAGCGCACTGGCTGTGGTCTCCTCCAGAGAGCGAAGCTAAATAAAGCTAAATAAAGGGGTGCATGTGACTGGGACTCCGAAATCCAGCTAAAGCGGGGAAGGCAAGGACGCACACACGTCTTCGGGCTGGCCCAGCCCTTCCCCATCCCTACCTCCCCACCACGGCAATCCAGCATTCCCTCAGTGCTTTCCCCGTTCGGCAGTGCTGCAGCACAAAAGGAGTGTGCTGACCAGGGGCTGTGTCGCCCACACGGGTGTTCCCAGCTGGAACTGGAACGTGCCCAACGTGCAGCTCGATGCTGCAGAGCTCTGCAGGAGCAGGGAGCGGCATCCCCAGGAGCCCAGCGTGAACCATCCCCGCTGCAATGACCTTGCACTGCTTGTTGCAGGAAGTTACGGGAGTGCAGACACGGAGGAGCTCTCAGGAACCCACCAGCCCCTGGATCGTGGAGTAGCTGGGCTGGAGGCAGCACTGCCTACAAAAGGGAAGGGATTGTGCTGAGCCATCAGGCCAGGGGATAAGGAACACGGGTCCAAGGGTGCAAACAAACACTTGTTTGATGCAAATTATCTCCCAGGATTTCTATCTAGAAACGAATCAGAGGGACGCTTCATGGGTTAATTCTGGTTGGCCCTTGCAATGTGACTATAAATGTTACTGTAAAATAAAAAAAAACCTGTAATTCATAATACAGTTTGATATGAATCAAACTGTGAATGATACTTTGAATGATACTTTAAATGAAATAAATAAAACAAGATGCAGATTACGTCACACATTTGCCGCTAATATTTACAAACATTAACTGAATTTCCCAACATACACACTCTGACTGGTTTTAAATTAGGACAAAATAAAGTTTTCTTCTTTTCCTTCTCGTGGCATTTGATCTCCTGTGGCTGCACAGTGACTCTGGTGAGAGCAGCCTGGCTGACACGGTCCCTGCTGGCAAGGACACCGAGCCATGGTTCTGGAGGACACACGTACCTGTGATTCCCTTCAACAGCTGGGACAGAGACATGGACAATCTGCAGTGACACTGAGCTCCCACTCCAGCCCACAGAACCATGGACGCATGGAATGGTTTGGGTGGGAAGGGACCTTAAAGCTCATCTTGTTCCACCCTCTGCCGTGGACAGGGACACCTTCCATGAGATGTGTCCTCAGAGGTGACTTCACTCCCGCTCAGTCCTGTCCCACCCAATGCCTTGCAGAGGGGGAGAGGAAAGGAGAGGCGCGAGGAGTGGTCTCACCAAACGCAGATGGAGTTTTCGCTCCCCTGGGATTTGGAGACTCTGGATGCAGGGATGAGATGAGGGCATTGAGGGCATCTCAGTCTCTCAGCTGCTGCATAAGCAGATTAACTTTACGTGCAGCTGATCCATGGAGAAATGGATCGGCAGGAGTCCCTGACAGAGACAGATTTCTGCCCGACTCACATTCTGCTTGCTCACAGCAAGCACGCTGCATGATGTTATTTACGTGACCTCTCTTCTCTTCTCCGACTTGCATCACTTCCGTCCTCCACCTGCAGCCTGGGTCACAGCCATCCCATTAAACTAGGCCCATCACTGAAGCAGCCTTGACAATTATTCCCCTTCCTGATCTCTCTGTTCCCTAAGGAATGCTCTTGATGCCAACTGTGGAAAAACCATTTAGAAGGCAGCGAAGGAAAGCAATTGCTGTGAAAAGCTCCACCACTGTGGCCTGGTTGACAGGGCTGGGGTTGGTCACAGGTTGGACTCAGTGCTCTTGGAGGCCTTTTCCGACCTCAGTGATGCTGGGATTCCGTGGCACTGTGATCTCCCGAGAGGGAAAGCAGCTATGGCCACTGAGGATGTTCCCTGTGCCCACCCACCCTCCTTTTCCCTCTCCCAGAGCCCCACACGACAGCAGCACTCCCAAGGACACCCCGGGATGAGGCAGCCTGGCTGCCTCCCAGGTATTGCTTTTTCTCATTGCCATGCAGTGTAACAGCTCCCTGTGGTAATGGATTGTCTTCAGTGCCCTCCTGATGCTCTGGGAGGTTTGAATCAGCTCCCCCTGAGCTGCCTGGCCGGAGCAGCTCCGCCGAGGCTCATGGAAATTTACTGCAGCATTCCGCAGAGTTACTCCAGGCTTGCACCATGGAAGTGGGAGCACAATTGACCCCCTTGTTCTGCACGTCTTGGCTCCGAGGCCTTAATTAGACTGAGCATTAAAAAAATCGAGTGATGGGAGGGAAGCAATTTGGCACTTGGAGAACAACAAAAATTCTGTAGCGGGTGTGTGGCAGAGGACAAGGAGCAGGAATGGAAAGAACCACAATCAGAGGGACAAGGAAACGTGAATTTTCTCTGGAAGCGTTATTGAAATGATTTGTAACCTGATTTAGCACATCAAGGCCTGTTCAGCTTTTGAGTGCCCTGGATGGGCACAGTACTTCAGGCCAGCTCTGACTTCCAAGGACACAAGCACTTCCCCTGGATTTAATGGAACCATTTGCTCTTGCAAACATATCCCATTTCTGCCCTGTGTCAGCTTTTCCTTAACCTGGCTCAATATTCCTTTTGTCTTTGCAGGAGCATCTACACAACGTCCGCTTCCATTTCCTTTGAGATCAGAGCCCAGGGTTTCACTGCAGTGATCCATGGCCAACAGACCTGGAAGGGAGGTGGGAATACACCCAGTTCACACCAAAGTGCATGGCTGGTGCACTGTCCTGCTAAGGAAGGGCCCAGCACGTCCAGCTGTTTTGGCTTCTGTGGTCCGTGTCCCCTGACCCACACCCAGCAGAGAACAGGGAGGCTGCCCAGGCTGTCTCCTCTTGTCCCTCCTCTGCCCTGCACAGGCCGTCTGAGCTCTCAGCCTTCTCTGGAAGGTTCCCAGAGAAGTCCCAGGGAAGATGATTCCTGTTTATGTGATGAGCATAATGGGAGTGGGGTTGGGTTCAGCTCTGTGCTGGAGAGCCCGTAAATATCCTCTGTTCAATGGCTGCTGTTTCACTGACACCTAAATTAAATTAGAAATGCACACTTTATATATAATTGAAACTATGCTAATGCACAATGCACACAGAGAGCTCTCCTAGTCCTCAGCTCGATCTGCTGCTTTTCCTACACTGCAATGCCAATTCCTCTTAGAGCAAAAAAGGAAATCTGCCCAAATTGTGACCAGGAGTTTATCATTCAGGCCCTGGCGTTCTACTCTGAAGGCAGAAACAAACACAGGAGATTACCAAGTAGGATAAAAAGTGCTTTTCAATCCAGGTGTTGCAATAATGATTTGTTTTCTTTTTTTTCTTCAGGACAAAGGAAGGAGCTCTTAAAATATATTTGGGAATACAAAAGCGTGTTCCAGGCTCATGTCAGGGCTTGACACACACCCTAAAAATCTCTGATGCTCAATTTGTGGCTTTCTTAGTCTACATGCAAAGAAAAAAACAGACCACCTAGGGCAGGAATCATAACTCTGACCTAACCAGGGGGCACAAACAGCCCAAGGAATCGGGCTATTGAGACAGTGGATTTCTGCACTCATGTACAGCAATCATCATCACCTGCATCACAAATTACTCACGACCTTTTAGAGCTCTTCCATCAGAACTGCCATTCCCAATCGTCTCCCGGAGCGAGTGGTGAACCGCAGCAGCCATTTGTGTGTAAGCTGGGAAAAGCAGAAGAATCAGCCGGGCTCCGGCACTGCTCCTCACGGCCCAGTGAGCTCTCATTGAATCTCTCAATCCTTAATAAGCATTTGGCCTTAATTGCTGATTTTATTGTAGCCCAGTACTTATGCCATAATTGATGAACATTGTTTGCAGCGGAGTTTTATGGCTCTGCCTTGCTCCAGTGCCTGTGCAATCGGATCTGCCATTCCTCACGCGTGGCACGGCGGTGCCTGGCACCATCTAGCGCTGGCGTGCCCGGCTGGGGCACGGCACGGGGCACCCCGGCCTCAGATCGTGGAATCACTGGATGTCCTGACATGGAAGGGACCCCAAGGACCATCGAATCCAACTCCTAAACCATCTCTGTGGGAAGCAGCCGGTCAGAGCAGTGCTCAGCAGCCGCACTGAAAAATCCCCTCACAACTCCTGCTCAAACTGCCCTGGGGACAGCACAGAGCCCCTGGAGACAGGAGTGTGGGGAGGGGCCAGGCAAACCTGGCTTCAGCTTGACAACAAGAGGTTTAGGCTAAAATATTCAGAATATTCTTGACTCCTGCAGGCTTCCTGAGGACTCAGCGATGGAGCACCTCTCCTAAGAGGAAAGGCTGACTGGGTGAAGTGCATTTCCCAGCCAGTCCCACTGGCCTGAGCTCTGACCCCCAAAATATCCACCCCCTCCTGCTGGAATCCTTTCACCCCCGAGGAGCAGAGCCCCTCAGCGTGATGAGCTTTGACTTGTTCCTTTAATGTGACTTTGGGGATATTTAATTATTAAAAACAAAAACATCAGTTCCCGGCTGTGAATCCAGAGCACAACCAGGACAAGGTGACATTTTGTCCTGTGAAAATTTACATGAACCTTTATACATTATGGCAAAACTGTTGCGGTTTTTGGTGTACGGAGCAGAAAATTCCCTGATGGAGCAGGGAATGCTTAAATGCCTTAAAATCTTGGCCTCAAGCTGTTATCAAATTTAGAAGAGGCAGCATTAAACATAAAACTGCCACCATCCCAACCAGTTCAGAAATCAATTATTTTAGAAGCACTCACATTTTCAAATTAAGGTTTTTAAAAAGATGTTTCACGTAACCAATCCCCACATATCAGAAAGTGCCTCAATATAACACCGTGCATCAGAAAGAAGACCTTTATTAATAAGACATGTTTATTGGAGAATTGTCTACTACCTTTATGACCCACGAAATGCAGTTCACTTAGATCTACTGTAACCGGCATCACGTGGCAGCTGGCGTCTTTATTACAGGGCAGTTCCAGCAACCAGAGTAGAGGATGGGCTTCACCGTCCTGGAGTGAGTGAAAACACAGAGCACCCGCCCCTGGAATATCTGAATGTATGTACTGTCACCATAATCACCGGGGAAAGTGAGGCCAGACACACGTTTTTAAACGTTTTCTTTAAATTTCAAGGGCATGATCTGCAAATTGTATCATCCTGGACTCTCTCTAATTCCCCAAAATAGATCCAGCAACAATCAGCACCACACGGATATACTCGGTGTGACTTCCAGAGCAATCCCATACACTCCTGGAGGCAATGGCTGTATTTGTGTTGCCTAAAAAAATGTTATAAAAATGCTTCCAACTAAGCTGTTCCAAGAATGTTATTGGCTGTAGTAGAGCCTCTGAAATCTGGCACAGCAACACCCCCTCAAGCTACAGAAGTCTTTTCTTTGTCCCAGGAAATCTCATGTATATTTAGCAGAGTTAAATTTAAATTATTATTTTCCTCCTCTGCTTGTGCTCCCCAGCAACAAAGAAACAGTAATTGAGGTGGATGTTTTGTGAAACCACAACGTGAGACAACAGAACCACAACTCCCTGTGTTAAAATACTTGTCTGCACTCTGCCTGAGCTCCTTCCCAGCACACGTAACCTTTCCTTTTGGGAGCAGGGAATCACCACAAGCTTCCTGCACCCACACAGGGGCCACAGCTACCCCATCTCCAAGGATATTTTTCTTTTTGCCCCACTTGTTGTTCCCCAGGCCACCTTCTTCACCCGCAGCTCCGGGGCCGCTGGCTGCAGCTCTGCTCCTCTGAAACTCATCTCTTCCCAGGGAAATCCACAGCAACGCCTTCCCCTTCCTGCAACCGCCCCTGGTAGAGGGAAAAGGGGCATTTTGATCCCCCCACATCTGCTCTGGGCACGCCCAGCCCGGTTTGCATCCCCAGGAGCTCCGGCAGCCCTGAGCCGTCAGCTCCTCTCTGAAGCTGAGCACAAAACCATTCCCAGTGCACCGTTCACTCTTCATTCCCTCACAGACGCTTCCCTGCAAAAATCACTCCAAAATCAATGCTTTGCCTTTTCAGTGATTATCCACAATAACCTACGGGAGCTCCTGCCAGCAGCTGTGGTTTTATCCTTGCTGGAAATGTCATTTGCTGTTACAGGAATTCCACCAGCCCCTTGGAGCTGCTTCTAAAAATGAAAACAAACCTTCTGTGGAATACTATTGAGAGAAAGCACCTTTTTCCAAAATGCCAAACTACACTGAGCCTCCCCAGCTGCTTCCCAGGAACAGATGTGCTCCCTGCTCCCGGCCTGGGACGCAGCTTCAAGCCAATCACAGCTCCCTGCACACAGGTCTGCTCTTTGGGCTGGCATTTGGTGAGTCAGTCCCAGACGTTCCTGGGTTTGTTTTCATAAAGCAACATGTTCTAAGAGATCGATTCTGAGACCTCACGCCAAAGCACTTATTCTCAGAGATTTCCAAACCTCAGGTGTCCATAAATAAACATAACCCCATTTCAGCTCTGAACTCCGGTTCTGATTCCATTCAACTCCTTTCTCCAGCTGCTCGAGGGCCATCTTCACCCTTCAGAGATACAGCAAACATTTTCCTTAGAAGCCAGTGGGCCTTAATTGGCTTCTGCAGCCCAAGTTACACTTTATTAGAGAAGGGGAAGGAATGTTTTATTAGAAATGGGAAAGAGATGTTGAACCAGACCAGAGCACTGGGGGCCACATGTGGGTGCTCACCGAATGTGCTGACACGGACATGAATGGTTTTTACTGTTCTTCCTGCAAATGAGCACCCAAAGTGTTCACAGGCACAGATCTGAGGTGAGGAGGTGCTGGACACTGGGCAGGACCATAGTGCTTTCAGCATCAACCTCACCCCCCAGCTGCAACAATCACATTCCAATAAAGCATCCCTCCAGTGCCATCCCCCTGCTAGGGCTGTTTTCCCACTTTAACTGCAGTTTTACAAATCTCCATGGAAATGCTGCTCATTTGGACAGTTGCTTGGCGTACCAACAGATGGAGTATGTTAATCAGTTTTTAAGGGTATGCTAAAAGTCTGGGATAATTTGAGTTCTGTGTTCAGAATGTTTGCAAAAACCACGGATTTGTAATACATTAGGAAAAAAAAAAGGTTTATTCTGCTACAGTGGAAGGAAACAGGATCCTAGAACCTTTAATCAGAGTATTTTAAAATCACCAACTTTCTGTAATGATGAATAGATTATTAAATTAGACTGTGTTCTTATCTTTGAGTTCAATTATGCAGAAAAATAAATATGGCTAAATTTATCTTTCATTTTAAAACCTGCTCTGGATTCTGAAGGGATGAAAATACTTGGCTGGAACAACAGCTCCGATTTTTAATCGCTTTAACTGATAAAAGTGCCACGGCAGTAACAATACAACACCGGTTCTAAAAATACCACATGCGGGGCTCCTAAACTTTCCAACTTCACAGCAGGAAAATAAAAGGGAAGCAAATGATCAGCAATTCCTCTGCAAAGTGGGATGTCTGAAGGGAAGAAGAAAATCAAATGCATGTGATGGATTTCATCAGCAAGGCTGCAACAGTACAAGGGTTGAACCAGCGGTTTCGAGGTCCCTGTGCGTATTTTCTCCCCGGACAAAGGCTCTCATGTTGCTGCTGCCGCTCCTCTGCAGCACCACCAGTTCTGACCATTCTTCCTTGGAAAATGTTAACACCTTCCAGAACCACTGTAATTTTACATTATCAAACCTCTGCACATTTTTATGACATTCTGGTAATGCTAACAGAAAAGTCATTCAGTTACATCAGCTCTGCTTCTGTAGAAGAAGTCCATAAATGCGGGCTGTGTTCTTCTTGATTATCTTAATGAATGTAAGAGTTTGCTGTTTTATTGCTATTCTTTTGTTAAATGGGATACACTACTCCAACACACAAGGTAAGACTAGAGCCGGGGAGAGAGAGCAGGGACACCTTTCCAACCATGAAAAGAACAGACTGGGACAGGATCAAAGGGAGCGGAACACAAATGAAATTAGATGGCAAATTAATTGGAAAAAGAAAACTCCCTGGTATTGCCTCAGTTCCCAGACATGCAAAGGAAACCACAAAAAATGTGCAGGGGCCAGTTCTGACCCTGAACTCTGAGGAGTTGAGAAATCAAACAAATTCCAACAGGAACAGCTGAAACAGGAGAGGGGGGAAACGCCACTGAACACCGCGTGGAGACATTTTTGAGTTGACTCTTACAGGTTGGTAAAAAACCAAAGTGTGTGAAACCCAGGTATAAATTAAATAAAATAACCCCAGGTATAGTTCTGAGCTCAAATCTGTCACATTTATATCGTATTTCCATTATTTAGACAAACATTTCCTTTCTCACAGTGGTCAGGTTAGCACAGAGTAAGTGCAGCCAGAAGGAACAAGCTAAACAGGGCAGACTTCAACCCTGGAACTACCCAGCTTCACAAGGAGGAAAATTTGCAGCGCTGGATTTGGAATGTGAATCTGCACTGCCATCTGCAGAGAGCAGGTTGGCAAATTAATGGGCTATCAGTGTAGCAGCAATTAAAGTGCTAAAGTGCAAATATTGGCATGTAAGGTATGCAATCAGGTGGGAAAGACAAATCTGTGACACCATTGTCCCAGCTGACATTCTGCACAAGGTATGCTGTGTCTCAGGAAGGTATTTTACACTTTATTTCTCAAATATTGCTCTTTTTGCTTCTTTCAGGAGGAAAACTGATCTCCTTTTGTTTCTCCCACATCCTCCCCTCACCATTTGCAGCTGGAGGTCCTTGGATTGTGCCCAGGAGCTCACTGTGGAACTCTGCTGCCCGAGCCGCTTGGCCACAGCAGAACTGCTGCTGAATCCCATCACAGGGAGTCAAGCCAAGCCCAAAGTCTCTTTGTGGGCGAACACACGCACGCCTGACTTTGCTGTGATCTCTCCCTTCACACCGAAGGAGCGGCTGCAGCCACGGCTAGAGCTGGTTCCATGTTTCAGCCCAGCTCTGTGCCCCTTTTCCCCATGTGAGAACCAGCGGCACAGCATTAACGGGGTGTGAGGGAATCTGCCCAGGAATAAATGCGTTATCTGAGTGTTTCTTATAAAACCAGTGATTCACGCTCTCACTTCACTCCGAGGACACGCTTTGTTCACTGAGGCAACACCTCCCAGGCGTGGGGCTGAGAAGCCCACGATGTTCCTGCCCCAAAGTGCTGGAGCCCTTCTGCTCTGGAGCCAGGCTGGGAGAGCTGGGAATGCTCACCCGGAGAAGGGAAGGCTCCAGGGAGAGCTCAGAGCCCCTTCCAGTGCCCAAAGGGGCTCCAGGAGAGCTGGAGAGGCACTTCGGACAAGGGATGGAGAGACAGGACACAGGGAATGGCTTCCCATTGCCACACGGCAGGGTTAGATGGGATATTAAGAAGGAATTGTTTCATGTGAACGTGGTGAGACCCTGGCACAGGGTGCCCCGAGCAACTGTGGCTGTCCCTGGATCCCCGGAAGTGTCCAAGGCCAGGCTGGACGGGGCTGTGACAGTGGAAAGTGACCCAGCGCATGGCAAGGGACGACACGGAGAGGCTTCCCGCGTCCTTTCGCGTGACCCTGTAGCCACCCCTTCCCACCCGCGTCGCCCCACAGCACACCCCGCCCCCAGAGCAGCCCGGCCCCAGCTGTCGCGAGAGCTCCTGGAGCTCCTCTCGCGAGAGGCCGAAGGGAAGGGGCGGGCGGCGGGCGGGGCGCCGCGGTGGCGGCTCGGCCGGTCGGTCCCGTGCGGCCCGGCG